>SJOL01000641.1:58944-71354 GCA_004794785.1 Opisthorchis felineus | reverse complement strand
GTGTTATGTACATTGAAATCCTTGCAGTATGCAGCTAAACGATGGGGTCCGACTGCTGGACAGCTCCGCAGTTGGCATTCGATGGAGACAAAGTTGATACTGTCACTGGAAGACCGATGGCAGACTGCGTTCGGACCACGCAAGTCGGTAATTTGGTGTGTAGGTATCAATTGAGTTCCATGATGAGATAGAAAGTGGATTATGTTTAGGTACAATCGCTACCCTTAAAACAGAAACAGTGGAGTAACCTGGAAATTTGGGGATATCAGCTTCAGCAAAAACCTTGATGTTTCTATTTTTTCGATTGTACTAGGTAGGTCACCGGTGCTCACGGGGAACCGCTGGGTGGTCGGTGTACGGTCTTGGGGTCTGAATTTTTCCAACTTTTCCTTCTTCGGGGGAAAACGGCTCCTCTTCCATGTATACAAAACCCGTATCGCCCCGTGGTACGGTTGCCTGCTGCTCTTTTCTGGCCGCTGCGCCTTGGACCCCACGGTGTGAGTAAACCCATAGGAATGACGTCCCGGCCAGTGTTTCCCAACCAGCATATCAACCTGTCAGCTCTTTCCCTCTGTTTTTCAACATGGGATGTGGTTGAGCTGACAGGCTGTCTCTCCTACTTTATGTTTCTGTCTCTTCGTTTGCATTGTAACTTCACTTCGTAATGCGGGGTGGGAATGCAAAATCTCGGGTTTTCAATGTGTTGGTTTCCAGCCTGCCACGCATGTACAAGTTTGTTGAGCACTTTACGGCAACCTTGTCTTTCAGCACGAGTCCCTTCTTTGGCGTTGTTCCTCAATGACTGTGGCGGTTCCAACACCCGAAACTATGGAAAACTTCCATTCAGGTGAGGTCCCTACGTTCGTGATATTCAGATTTTGAGCCCGTTAGCCAAGTTTTTCGTGGAGGCTTCTGAGTAATATTTCGTGTTGCGACCTGTTGGATGATGCCCACTTGCAAAATGTTTTTTATATTTTAAATCCACTCGCTGCTGTGAGTTTCGACCCTGCTGTAGTGGATAAGGGCCCTAAGGACTAATGAACAGAACAATCTAATAATGTCAGTCAGATATAAGTCACAGGGAAAACAATCCAAGGGAATCTTGACTCACAGTTCACAAGTGGAAATTCCAAAGGTCCGTATTCCGTTGAACCACCACACCACGAAGAAAAGATTCTACTTCCCTGGTATTTCAACCTCCTGTAGGCGCGATAATAATCCACGGATGTTAATGGATAGGTCCAGTGTTTACTGGTAAAATTTTTGTTCACTTTAGAACTTAGCGATAGCCAGTACTGTTCAGTTACGACAACGGTCACTCAGCAGAAGCACAAAGTCCGTCGAGCCCAAAAAGGGGGGCTGTGTGTATAATATTAAAACAATGTGCAATGATGCGACCATTATTTACAGAGAGAAGAGATGATACTTAACAGGAAAAATAGCGGTTTACAACTTCTACACTATTACTGTGTTTTACACAGAGACCCCTAACCAGCGGTGAAGTGCTTCAGAATTTTATCAGTGTTCGAGGAAGTCGAAGGTTAGTGTTTTAGCGTAAATGGGAACATATCCACTGCCAATCTGATTGAAGTACTTTTCAGGAACCTCGAAGGAGAGACCATCTCAAGTGCCTTTAAATCGTCCAATACTTTAAGGCCCACAATCTAAAGATGGCTAGGTGGTAAAGGCTCGAAATAATAGTCGGTGGATCCTTTGTTTCGAAGAACTGGCTTTTTAGCAACTGTTCTCTTAGTTGGTACTTTCTTCAGAATATCAGCTCCCGCATTTCTCTCAGATTGCACACTAGGTTTCGACGACTTCAGTCGGCTTTATTTGTTTTAAGGCCCCGGAGTGCCGAAAGACGCCTGAATCCAACGTCTACTTGGTTTAGACCTTATCCACCCCCTTCAGTGGGATACAGAATTCGACACACTAACTTTCACCGAAAACAAGTTTCAGTAACTTAAGCTCATTCGGGCTAACCAAATGACCTCTAGGTTGTAGATGAACACATGTATGCGTGTTTGGATCCCAGAGAGAGAGGTAGTGTCTACGGGATTATCTGGATTATATCCAAGCTTATTTGTTGGACTCGCCACTTCTGGATTGCCCGGAATGGCTCGAACTGATAATATCGCTAGACACTGTACAGACTAGGTTAATTAATTACGCACAACTGTGAAGGAGGAAAGCGGGTGTTCAGATTTATAACAAACTGCCGTTGTTTCTTCTAGGTGTGTCGAAACAAGCTTAATTTCAAGTTACCCACAGGCGGTTCGTTAGGGAGCTGGTTGGCTCAGTCCTCAGGCATCCAAGGGAGCAAACTGTTATCAACGCAAACTATTGTTCGCAGTCTGCCTGCACGAACGCCCAAACTTTACAGTGAGACGCTTGGTTTGCGGTGGAATGAATAGTTTCAGAGTTCCAGTGTTTTTCGGTAGAATTTTTTCTTCGGGAATGTTCTTTCACTCGAGGGAGGGGAGTCTGAACCAGTCTATCATATTATGTTCTTGTATATGGATTGGAGTGGTGAGCGACACAAAAAACAATTTGTCTATCCCTCGTTGATAACATTTACACGTCAGAAAGCCGCTTTTCGATTAGTTATTGCAAATTTCGGTTCCGTTTTGCTCCCACACAAACAGCACTAGTATTTTTCACTTACAGCAACCTATTTTTAATTACTCTCCTTGATTTGTATTTGATAAATCGGCTGGTTTCTGTGAACGTTGACCAGCCTATTAAACGATTACGTTTGAACCTATTCTGTACACTTTATTAGGGTCATCTATATGCTTAAAAGTCAGTTCGACAATGAGCGCCAATGCGCTACTTCGTTAGGGGATTTTTTATCTTCTAGGAATGAGAAGTGTCTTTCATGCCTTCATTTCTTAAGCGAGATTGACACATTGTATGGACATTCCCGTCTGTAAGCATCCATGAAGATTGGAACCTGGGTTGTCCCATTGTCAATCGGCGATTTTCTCCACTGTACCGCCATATTCATTGGGTGTTTGCATCGCTTTTTAAGAAACGACAATCCAAGCATTCCGTTTTTTGTAATTTTCTTTCTCACCAGAATACGAGGAAATCAATGCTCAGCTGGATGCTTTGTTGGGTTGTATGGATATGCTAGAAGCCAAAACGGACCAGATATTCAACGCGGCGAAGCAGCTAGTCGTCGAGTGTCAACAAGTCAGAGGTACAACTTCTGATTCTGTGGCACCCAATGGCACCAATCAACCATTGCGTTGAGGCGATACCCATTCTCGTCATTTGTTCTGTAACCATCCTTTTTTGGTATTCTCTGCCTTGATTCCCAATCAATAACTTCTGTGTTCTTTGATTTCTTCCAATTTTTTTTGTTTATTTGTATCACACAGTGATGTTTCATCTTACGTGCATAATACCTTTATGAAACCAGAGATGCGTGTCCTTTGAAGCTTCGTCAAAATAAATGATTTCTCACGCCTTGCAAATTTTGTGCGATTTGCGCATCACGATTTGACTAGTAGAGAGCAGCCTTCCAGTTCAGATCTCTGACCTCGAGGACGATGAACACACGTGAACTTCGTGAGCTCCGAAGGCTGACACAGTCTAGATGATCGAAGATGTACCAAATCATATCACTCTTAAGCAACAAAGTTGAGCCTAGTATGAACCTGGAATTCGTTACGACGCAGCTGTCTGTTTGGGAAAAATGTCTGCCTGGCTGAAATCGCTTTATGAGAACTGGAAATCCACTTCGCTGTTCAGGTCGTTTTCTTGCAACACGTTGTCCGTTGGTAATATGTCGGAATATTGGTAGCTCGGGTACGTTTACTGGTGGTGCTGCAGAGTGCGTCAATTGTGCACTGAGGGTATCTTCTCGATTGCTGGTGAGACGTTCGAGATCTAAATTGCCAATCTCAGCGAACCGATCAACCACCACGTTACTCGTTGATGAACAAAATAAGCAGCCAGAACCACCGTCCGTAGCAACCCTGTTTTCACTCACGCTCTGCCTAACAGACCTTCAAATCACTTGGATAGCAAGTGGGGTTTGGGTTGGGGTAGTAGTGAGTCTGAGCTCATTCGTTTACGTTCAGTCGACAGTGTCGATAGGCTATCCAGTCAAATCGTGGTGGTAACTGGGTTTGCTCAGGTTGATTGCGCTCCTCATTGCAGATGGTGAGAATGCACACCCAACTTATGGTCGAGACTTACCCCGCCAGATACATGTGATTAAGTTTAGCTGAAGCCTATTGAGGGCGGTGCATGTTAAAGTTAAATATAGGAAGGTACAGTGGATTCAGTCCACAATCATCCTCTGTATCAAACAGAGAATTGAGCCAGTTAACTCAGCGTAAAACCTACGTGATGGGTTTTTCCACTTCATTTCGTTCATCATTCTCTAACCGGTGGACCCGGGTAAATGAGTGGATCTTTGTGGAATTCACCTTCTTTGGGCTCTTTGTTTTCCGTACAATGCCAGTTTATTAATCCCCAGTTGGGTACTGTTAAGGTTTCCGCACAGCTTTGGGAAGTCTCTGAGCAATGCATGCTTTTTGGGTTGTTGAATAACGACTAACCTCGTAATCATAAGTCAGTTTGCCAGGAGCCGGTTACTAACTGATTTTTGATATTGCAAATATAACAAAGGATATACTTTGGTCATCTCAGTTTTTAAAGGACCAGAAATTTAGGGAATATGGCAAAGACGCGTGAATAACTAGAGGATCGAACGTACAAGTCAGGCGGTGAAAAATGCGGTATTCTAGCTGTTTACCGTCACATGAACAAAATTGCCAGTGATGAGAGATTCACAAAGTAGGTGTGATAAAGATGCCTCGAAGAGCAATGAATTAGTGCAGGAATGAAGTAATACACACGTTTGCACAGTGCGTAAAAGTGTATGATTTGAAGTTAGATCCCGGAAAGGAACGACATAGCTTCACGCAGTTCCGACTAGGTTCGCCATCTCCGGAACGCGATCAGGCAGTTGGCGAAACAAAATAATACATGTCACCGTAGGTCGTATTCATCTTCGGAGGGCATTTCGCGGATAACTCCTAACAAACATGGAAGCCACATGTCTCTTAATCACGGACGTACCTATGCGAACTTTGACGTACGCGTTCATCTAAGCCAAGAAGTGGTCAGGCGCTTTACTCCACGTACCACCGGCAAGACTTTCACTCATCACCAGCTGGACTATCCGGCATCACATTAGTCCATCTGTGTAATAGGACCGTTGGTATTTACTTGTTTCATACTCTGTTCATGAGGTGAAAGCAAGGGGTGGTATGAATAGGAAAAACTCAATACCCGGAGCCAAAGCTAACTTAATATTCTCAACCTTCTGTCCAACAACGTAATCCTAGATGCTTGTCGGGGATATTGATATTACTTACCCTAGGATGGACGTATGCGTTTGACCCCCCTTCAGATTCATTGTGGATAACTTTGGACACAGAGTATTCACATAGTTACTTGCGCCACCAGTTTTACGAATTCTGCCGTAATTTATCAGTTAACTGGAGCATCAGTTTACTGGACCAATTACGAACGGAAAACACTTGCGTAAGCTCATGTTTATCTCTGGCTTGCACCGCCTCAGTCGGCTCCAGCTAAATTCAGTCACATGCATAAAGCGGGGTAAGTTTCGACTATCATTCGGGTGTGCACGCTCACCACCTGTGAATCTAAACCCAATCCAGCCTCCACCAACCTGGCCACGATTTGACTAGGTAACCTATCCGATATAAGAAGCAAAGCTGAGCGAACCAGCTCACTGATCACCCTTATTTGAACATGATTTGTCGATCACATGGTTCGATGTTTTTGGTTGTGTTAGGCAGAGTACCCCAGTAATTGCCCCACCGCTTCTTACGGTTCGTGCCGAATCGTCTACCGCCTGGTTGTCTCATTGTCTGTTGGAACTAGTCGGTTCAACCGACACACCTCACGTAACTCTAACGGCCATATCGACTTGTTCGTCGTTAGGCGTTCTCACAAAGCAGTGAGGAAGTTTATTCACAGTTTTTTAAGGAACCAAAACAACTATGGCTTGTTGTCTAACGTTGTCGCAAGCGTCGTTATGGAAACGTTTGGAGAACAATCGGTAGATTTAGGGCTGGACAAGGTCTCTCTTTGGATACAAAAGCTTCGTCAAGCCAAATGACTGTGTTAAGGCAGATGGAGAACCAGTCAGCAACATCTCTTCCTCCTAGTCATTGTTGAGTGTCGACCAAAAGACTGAGTCTAGTTTGTGGTTTTCCCGGTCTACTTCAAGTGAAGATTCCCTTTGAACGTCGTTTATAATTTTTGTTCGTCTGTGTGGATGAGTTAGTGCTTTACTGTTGGGTAACGGGGAGGGATCACATGAATTTTGATCAGGTTGGGCTTTTCACCACTCCCTCTTGGCCGACAACTCCACACCGCCGTGTGCCAACTCGGCTCCATGCCATCTATTCGATTCACACTAGGAGGCTTAGCGACCTTCACAATCTCGGCCGTCAGTCACTGTGGCGTGAGTTGTAGTCTGCGTCTTAAAAATCCAACCTTTTTTAGATCTGTTCAACGCCTTGTGTCTTGCGGTAAACACAGGACATGAATGTGACCCGTGTTAAGACAAGGCGTTCAGGGAATAGACGGATGAGAAATACAAGATGCCTTCAGCGGTGGTTGTTGATTTGTGTATTGGGGACCCCTCTGCACTTCTGCAGGGGGGTCCAGTTTCCGGTTGTTTACTTCGCAGAGTACTCCATCGTTGGGCTTAAGCTCGCCGGAGGGATTTTGAGACGTATGGAGTAGCGTCTTCCGTATGGATACTGAGATCTGTAGAAATGGACACAAGCTGCTCATCAAAATTCTACGCTAGAATCTTGCTCATTATGCTCCGTATATTTGGAAACAAAAATGCCGCATTTTTCAAACCAATCTTGTTGTGCTGGACTAGAAGTCCTAAAAGCCACTTCCAAAGCACTTCAGTTCAGGTTTTTAATAATGAAACATACGTATGCAG
This sequence comes from Opisthorchis felineus, assembly GCA_004794785.1. Classification (NCBI taxonomy): domain Eukaryota; kingdom Metazoa; phylum Platyhelminthes; class Trematoda; order Opisthorchiida; family Opisthorchiidae; genus Opisthorchis; species Opisthorchis felineus. The sequence continues at coordinate 64,348 of SJOL01000641.1, read as the reverse complement.
TACGTACGCAGTTCGAGTCATCTCGTCATCTTTATGGGAGCATACTCCCTTTAGGACACTTTCGCGTGGAGTAGAGGTGCAGTTTCCAAGCCTATGGAAGCCGGCAGCAAGTTTGAAACGCCCATATAGGGCTTGGACCTAGGTCGAAGTTGGAACGGTAGTCCAAGATTCAACAATACACTAACTTGCATAACAATTTGGCTTTCATTGGAGACCGAATCCTGGCTTATGATGTTCTCCTTCAACTGAATGTGCTGCACCAGGCCGCCTCATGTTTTCACCAACCCTATGAGTAGTATACTACGTCTAGACCTTAGGTTCTTTTTTGTAGTTAGTGTCGCGTTCTATTTTAAGCAAATCATCAAACGTAGTGAAGCCGCTTCTTTCCACAATCGCGAAGGTTGTCCTGAGAGAATTTTCAACCCTTACCAAAAGCCTGCGCCTTCCAGAGAGTGTGTTCTTGGGAAGATTACGATTTTGGTTGGTCATTAAGATGCATTTTCTTGAGAGTTAGTGCTGTATGTTCTGTTTTGATGAAGGTGTTTTATTCTCATCAGATGAGCTGATTCAAATGCGACTGGCGCCGCCTACTGCTGTTCGCGTACAGAATTGTTCAAGGTTTTTGATTTAGTCTAGAGATAGCGAGTGCCCGAAGAAATGGTGTTTCAGACTGTCCTATTTGCCTAAAGAAAAACTATGACGTCTGGGATACGGTGCCTAGATAAAAAGTATGTGCACCAGGATTGGAATCACAGTATGGGGGTAAAGAAAGCAATTTTTTTTCCATCACCGGTACACCATAGAGAGGAGCCTACGGGAAAAGAGACAACGAATTGTAATCACATTACAGCTATCATCCACTGTTACTACAGAATAAGGCTATGTTCTAAGTATTAAAGCAGGGGAATTTTAGAGCGAATCTTACTAAATGTTTCGGGCTACCTCTTAAACATGAATGACGTGCCTGCAGACATTAGGAAAGGAACCTTCGCCGTGGCCCGTGCCTTTCGGAGTGATAAATCACTTGCCTAATTTTATCGTAAAAACACCGGACGCGTCGCAGCTAGTCAAGTGGCCGGGACAGTCCAGTAATTCGACCATCAACGGCGGTGGTTTTCAAGAAACAATGGTCAGAGCAAACAAATGGCGTAGGTAATGTCAAGGCGGACTGGTTAGCTTGTTTCACTTCAAGACGGGCAACGCACAGTAACTGACACACGACAAACGCTTGAATCTCACGGTCCTGGAGCCTCATCCACTTTGGTTTAAAAAAACACGAATAACAGCGAATGACTCGATGTCATATTGTCCACTTTTCACCAATGTTTTGGTTAGGTTTAGTTTTCAGGAGTTTTTTCAAAAAGACCAACCAAAACGTTGCAAGTTTCAACTAATTAACCAGTCATTCAACTCCCAGTATTTCGTTACGAGCCAACAAATGCAAACACCTGGCATTTTCCGTTTACTCGGTGCGGATTTCAGAGATAAGCTATTCAGACAACAGTTTGCCTTTTCGTCTTAGCTTGATCAAGTGAATTATCGCTTCATCCTTGATATTACTGGGAATAGTGGTGGCGGTTCTGCTTACCCTTCCAAGTCACCTGATTTCTGATTTGGAATCATCAAACTGGTTTCGAATTCGAGAAGCCTGTCAGGTAAGGAGGGGAACTCGTTAGTTGTTTTCGACACTACTCTGTATGATATTGTCTGCTTGAGTTTGGAACAGACCGGATGCATTACGATTTCTCTTGGGATTTTAGCATGAAAAGAGATTTAAAAATTGATGAACATGATGGTGTTTGTTCAGAGTGACACTGATCCGCCTTATCAAGCAGGCAAGGAGTAGATTAACTCAAATGAAATAATCAAATGATTCTGGACTGGCTGCTACCAGAGCGACGGCTTGATGAGGACATCATTTCGAACACACCATAGGTTTCTGATGCTCAGCAAAATTGAACCCAGCTGTGTATGTTACCGTAATCCGAAACAGGACAGCAAGTCCATATGGCTTGTTCCCTGCATGGCAAGTCTCAAACAAATTAAGGCAACCGAGGAGACTGGAGACTTGTCCACGTAACCCTCAGAACCGCTGTGTTGACGAGGGTCTTTTAAAGGCCGATTTTTTCTATGAAGCAGAGAATGTGCTCTTCCATCCGGACTCTCCCTGGAACTCCAATATAGGTAGCACTACACTCATAAGTACACAGTAAAACCCATCAATGGTGAACATTGTACATTAGTGGGAATATATGGATTTTTCGGGAGTTTACATGCAAAGTTCTCATAAGAATTGGAGACTGAACCCGATAATCGGCATAAATGCAGTTATACGAGGCCAAAACTTCTCACAAAAGGAATTGTGATGCCTTTCCCTTGAATTTCCCGGTCATTCAGTCCGATCTGTGAACTTTTATGTGAATAAGTTCAGGCTACCAACGTGCTGGTTCATCGATCGATTTTGGGAAAAAATTGTGAAAGTAGGCTACCGAGTGACTGTAGGCCACTAATCAATAACAGCGCCTCACACTGACCTACTTTGTCTCAGGCCGCTGCTGTCCGGTAGTCATTTCTGGTCATTAGCTGGAACGAAGTATAATGTCTGAATTTGTGTGTACTTACAGGCCACAACTGAAAATACGAACTGTTTGTCCTGAGTGGTTTTCAAACTTTTTACTGGGGGAAAAACCGGTTGAAACAAGTTGTTCCCTGAGTTTCAAAAGCCTGATTTCAGAATATCCGCAGCAGGATAAAAAGAACTAGTGCATATTTACGTTATCAGCATTCTGAGTTACTTCCACCTCTCCGAGTGCATTCTACAACCTGTATGACCTGAGAAGCAATGGCTTATTTATTATTCCATCATCCTGTGGATTATCTGGAGCAAATAATAGTTTCCCAAAAAATCCTGTACTGGTGGTGGTTAGTGGTTGACCCATCCGGTGTACAGCACTCCCTAGAGAAATGTCAAGAAAGTATACTACTCGTAAGTAGTTACAAAACCCTTGTTTTCGTGCTTGGACGCTTCAGCTCATATTTTGCCAAGAATTAAATGGGTTCTTTAGATGGAGTGCCCTCTAGCTTTGGGTTTTAAAAAACAACTGTTGACGAAACGATTACAGTTAAGTTTGATATCAAACGCATGTTTACCCAACCACTGTTCTCCCAAGCGAGTAACAACTGTCTATCACTGAAAAACGTTTCCTCATCAGACAGAGTTTCAGAGACAAAACCATGCGCATGTGCACACATCGGTTTAATTCGGAGGCTTGTACTACTGTTTTCTTTTTTCCTGTTGATTACTTTAGCGTTTGCTTCCTGTGTGTACAATTCAGTAGGATTTACATCGAAAGCGTTCCTCTGCACCGATATTGGCTCTTAATAGACGAGTGGGAACGTTTCATATAATCGGTATTAGTGGTGGGGAGAAGGTCTCTTTTAATGGAAAACACCTTCTATCGATTGTGCTAGCAAATAATGATGAAAAATACTCACATGCTGATGATAATACAATGATCCAGTGAGGCTAGCGCATCGATGTTGTGATTTCCCATTAGGACATCTGCGATAGCAAATATAACCGTCACTATTACAAACGTTTGGGCAACTTTCCCAGGAAGCCATCACCTTACAAGCTTCAACTGGCTTGGAAACAGGGACTCATTTTTATAAAACTCTAGACGTAATTCCGTTATCCATGCTTTTTACCTTCTTAAACATCAGAAGTCGGAAAATCTGTGCACATATGTTTACGCAGACGGAAGAGTTCCTCCCTGAGACACTGTTAAGACAGGCTGGACTGCTGATCGCTTAAGACGGAATGAAAAAGTGCGTTTTGGGAAGTCCGGCATTGCAAATCTGACACGCATCAACGGTTCAAAGAAAAAAAGCAACAACTTTTTACCTGAAAAGAGCGCAGGCATCTTTTGGAACAAACCTGCTTAAGTATGACCAGATACCACACACATAGTGACCACCTGTGAAAGTATTCACTAACTGGGGAAAATACTCCCGTTTATCCTTCCCTTATTTGTACAGTGTAAAGTTGTCTTTACTTAGTGTTTCGACAAGGACCTGCCATCAGAAATTTTATTATTCTTCCAGTTACAGCAGCATGAATTGACACTATGGGAAGAATAACGAATTCCCCATAAACACATCGATGGCGTCTGAACAACGCCAACCGGAGTTGGTTTCGAGGTGTTGTTGTGGAAAGTTTCAACTCATGCGGTGTGTGTGAGAATTCCTCCGTTGACGCATAAATGTGTTTGCAGAGGGAATTCCTAAACCAATCATCAATATACATGGTGAAAGTAACGCGGGTAAAACATTTAGGACAGACGTGCTCGCTTCCAAGTCGAGGATGAAACCTTCGGAAAGTATATGTTTAGCAACATAAATAGGACTTACTTGGATTGTTCTGCCCAAACGTGTGCTGCGTCCGAATGTTTCCAACGTCACTGTTTGTGAGATACTTGCCGAATTTTGATCTCACGTATAATCTAATATTGAAGTAGCGGCTACGGCATTCCAACATTGGCCGAATCACCTCTAATTCTTCTGGACTAAGTCGTTGGTTGCCGTTAAATCACATGGATGCTTCGGCACCCAGGAGGTCGTGGTTGTGAACCATGTTGAATCGGGTAATTCTTAACGAATTACCCAGCTTTCCAACGTTGAAATATGCACCGCACTGCGTGTGATCAAGCAGTCGGCGTCTTTTTCCGTCGTTGGGACGAAGTGCGAATCCTTTCCGGTAGCATTGGTACTTGATGAACCTTTTGCCACCGGAGGAATCGGCTTTCGAGGTTCGTACGCTATAGTACGAACCTGAAACCCGCTCGAACTGCTTTATGTAATGCACAAGTTCGTGAGCGTTGCGGAATAGGCGGCTGCCCAGGTTTTCACCGAACACGGTAGCAACATTCACTTCGTACCCTTCAGCGGAGGCAGGGGCAACTGCAACGACCGATTGTGTAGTTGAGGAAGCCATAACGAGTGTGCCTCACAGGCGTGCGCGGACAAATATATAGGTCACGTCCACCAATACTAAGTGGGGAATCAATCCATATGTTGGATAAAAGGTCGTTACTGAAAGCTTGTTTAGTAGTGTAAATTATAAGAGAAAAAACACATTTGGAATATCGGACGAAAATGAGAATCCAAAAGGTTGTGGTAATAGCGATATTCCGTGAATATCACTATTTCCACAACCTTTTGGATTCTAATTTTTGTCAGGTATGCCAAATGTGTTTTTTCTCTTTTAATTTGCACTACTAAACAAGCTTTCAGTAGTTATATTTTATCCCACATATGGGTAGATTCACCATTTCCATTGGTGGACGTGACCTATATATTTGTCCGCGCACGCCTGTGAGGCACACTCGTTATGGCTTCCTCAACT
>SJOL01000641.1:22368-56983 GCA_004794785.1 Opisthorchis felineus | reverse complement strand
CGTTGCCATTAGCCACCCCTACCAGCACATCCAAAGGGGGTTTCCATGTCGGCGCTTACATCTGATTGGTCACCTACATTGACGTGAGTGTGGGGAATACAATTAACGTCAATTAGCGTCATTCGTCAAGCTGCAATTAGCTACCCCTATCGGCACGTCCCAGGGGGTTTCCCTAGCGGCTGGTACATATGATTGGTCAGCTGCATTGACGTCACTTTGCAGATTATAATTAACGTACTACTCATATCGTTACAAGTAGTATATAAATATTTCTATTCTGATTTTTAAACTTTTTGGAGGTTGTGCCTTTGTAAAGCATTTCTGTCGACAAAATAACAAAGTAAAATATTTCACGTGTTTTAGTACTTGACATTTCAGACTTGCAAACTAAAAAAACATATATTGTTGCCCAGCCAGACGGGTAGGTTGTCGAAAGAACAATGGTGCTTTACAAAGGGCGTGCACCGTGGCTTGTTTTCGTCCGACCGTGGTAGAGAATATATTGCTAGACTAGTCCGAGAAAAAATGGATTACACGGTATGGAGCGCACGTGGAGGGCAAATAGCGCACCGGGAGCACACCCAGTCGGTGTACACAGATGGGTAATTTCTGTCAAAGTTCAGTTCAAACAGGTGCATGCACCAGAACACGTACTTAATGGTTGCACTCTTGAAACAGCAGTTCCAGGTAGAAATAGCGTATAGTACTCACACCCTCTTCGAGTGTGGGACTTGGGAATTCTTAAGTCTGCCGGATCTCCTATGAGGTTCGGGGGTAACAGATGTGTGCCCTTTGCAAATGCTGTCCATCGGAATGTTTCGACGAATGGCTTTATGAGCAAGTTGAGGCCAAAACTCGGCGTCGCGGGCAGGATTCGAACCTGCGCGGGGAGACCCCATTGGATTTCTAGTCCAACGCCTTAACCACTCGGCCACCACGACTACGTCCGAGGTCACCGCAAGTGATAACCATTGCAACCATTTATGATGATACCGCCCTTTCGGTAAGGAACCTGCCGAAACTATAGATTAGTGTTTTCCCACCCAATTAGCACACTTTCATCACGTGGGACGTAAGGGGAAAATTCAATAATGAATGACGAAAAATCAGTCAACAGACTGAACAATCCGCGAAACTCAGTGTAAGATGTTTGCTACCACCTAGTTCCAGAAACGAATGGAATTAATTGGAATCACCTGGAAAAGAATTGCAACAGTCCTCGATTTGAAAGAAGCGCGGCTTGATTTCGCTGGCTTCTTTCACCTCTACCTGTTTGGTTTGGTGATGGGATGGCCCAGCGTCTACTCCCGTTGGAGTGTCAGCAACAACATACCCAACCTATTTAATTTATCATATCGACGCAGCCACTTTCGATCAAAACTGTTGGCAAGACACTAGTTCTATATCATTTATGGTGTCAAAGAACTGAAGATAGTTCGGAAGTCACTTTTCCGTGAAGTTCTAAACAATTGAACGGTGATGACGACGTACATGAACACTGACGTCTCTTAAGCTGAAGCTCGACATCCGGGAGCTTTCACCTGAGATACGGTTGATCTAAGCCGTTCATTCATTCATTCATTCATTCATTCATTCATTCATTCATTCATTCATTCATTCATTCATTCATTCATTCATTCACTCATTCATTCATTCATTCATTCATTCATTTACTCCTCCTCCTCATCATCATCATCATTACCATTATTATCACATTCTCCATCGACATCTTCTTCACAGTTCTGCTCACCACCATCATTTTCAGCTTTGATCCGTTATTGTGTGCAACGGTCTTGTACCGCCATTGATTTGGATAAGCACGAACAAAGCAGAGGGATCATAAAACAAGAGAACAGGGAAGAGCCTCTTCATGGGCTATGGTGAGTAAAACTGGAAAACGAGGCTCCAAATGGTAGGTGGATTAGCCTCTGGACGCAGGCTACCATTGGCCGTGGAAAGTGTTTCCAACTATAGATGAGGATTAGCGAAATACACTCATCTGCAAACAAATTTGGTTTTGCGAGAGATTCAGCTGGGTTCCAGGTGAGTCACCCGCAAAACCAAATTTGTTTGCAAATGAGTGCATTTCGCCAATTTCGTGCAACTTGGATTCAGGTAGAACATAAGGTTGACGGAAACCCGGGGACTGCGCCTACCTGATGAGCCCCAAGAACGGCGAAACCGATCGTGGGCTGTCGAAGAATTTTCAGCAACCTTATGAGTAGTATCTTAAGCCTATAGATGAAGATTGTTTCCTTGGTAGGCAACACCTGTCAATTTTGCGACCAAACTTTCATAGCTCGTGACCACATCATCAGCTCATCACCACTTGTTCGCTTCCAGTTTGGTGTGGGCTTCAAAAACATCGCTCAATCGCTCTTTCAACATCCGCAGAACAAGGAGCAGCCAGTGGAGGCCGTGCAAGGTACAGTTACGGAACATTTCCGTACTCATCTGTTTAATTGCCCTATATGAGAGCCGTGAGGAAAAACGAGCGGACGGACTGAGTTTTCGAACCCGTCAAAAAAGTTTGGCCATAAAAAGCACCGTAAAGTCCGCTTCGGTGGACGACCCAATAGGTATTTGGACGGGACAATCGATAATGGTCCGGGAACGCACCACATGCCCCGTTCGACTCCTCCAACCACAGCGTTAAAAAAGGAAGGAAAAACGATTCCACAGCAGACGAACTTGATAACAGTCTTGAGCAAGTCACCTGCTATGCAGGAAGTGAGTGAATGTTGACGGTAGTCCGTAAGGACCTAGACTTCTTACTTAAAGAACCCAGATTATAGTCGCAAGAGCAGAAAAGTTCCCCAAATTTTCAGCTCTTACGGATTCGCTTTGACTACTTACCAGCTGCCTAATTGGAGTCACGTGTTCAAGCCTACGGCAATTGGAGCTAATTCAGTCTACAGTAACAATATGTCAAATTAGCTGAGGAAAAAAAATTGTCCAACTGTAGCATCCTTTCGGTGCCTAACTGCCATGCCACCAGAATACTTTCGGTTTCACTTTTCTTAGTAAGTATAAGCCAAGACGAGTGGTTCATTTATTTCTCAGCTAATGAAATGATGGGATTTCTGGATCAGTTTCAACCAAACTCCCCGAAAGCCTTCTTTTAGTAAGTTAGTTCCCGCAGTACGCCTTTCTGTTGATCATCAGAAGTGAGGAAAATGTACTCCATTTTTTCCGTACGAATACATTATTCGCCTCTTCAGACTAGCTAGCCAAAGAATAATTCAGCTGTAGCACCCTTTCGGTGCCTAACTGCCATGCAACTCGAAGGAAGCACAAGGGCTGGGATACTGCCATGTTGCCCAAGCCTAGACAGGGGAAGTCGAGATGGAAAGGTCGGGTTCGAATCACGGAATTTCCGGTCAGTAAATTCACTCTTTAACAACTGATTCATCTCGCCCAATTAGCTGAAGAAGTAAGCATTCGAACGCGGGGGGAACGGATATGGTTCTGCTTCCGTCCGTGGACATGTAATTAATGTAATCAATACTCTAATTCGGAAAGATTTTGTCCACTGCATGGGCAAGGGAAAGCGACCTGACGCATTTGGACACATAGTTGACGTTTTAACTGGTTTTAGGACATTCGATGAATTACGAATGGAGCTAGCGAAGTTTGCCAATTCGTCTTATATCTTGCAATCTCGATAGTGATCGGCTTCTGTGGTTTCCGGCCTGAGTTTTGAATACAGATACATTCTGTACAGATATTGACTGTCGCGGGGCTGGTCGATCACTTGTCAGACTCACGTGACTCGCAAAAGTTGCACCAGATATAGCCGCCTTAACCACTGACTATTGATTTTAACCAGATTGACTTTTAGTCAAGTTCATTCGTTCTAGTTACGTCTAGGCCAGAAGAAGAGATCGAAAATGGATTTTTCAAATGCAGATTACTTTAACTAGCTTGTTAGTCTGAGCGGAAAAGTGTGTATCATGTGGAGCTTTCTTCAGTAGTACACGACCATTCCAGTGTATTTTAAGTCTTGGGACAGTGCCATTTCTGTGAGTGGATACTGATGTAAGAAGCAGTGAATCATCGTGAAACCTGGAAGGGGTCTTCTAGCAGATGATGTAAAAGTCGATAAACGGCTACACGAAACCAATCAAGTCTGTCTACGTTTACTAAAAAAGAGCTTTGGTTTAAACAATCAAAAAAAACTGTGAATTTGCTTTGATTAGCTGACTGGAACGGAAAAAATATGCTGATCGTCTTGATAACTAATGCATGTACGGGACAAGAACTTGGCACCCCATGTTAAACATCAATTAGTGCAGACGGAACTGTTAGCGGAGCACGGCGTCGTCAAATTTCAAGCTCTCGTTTGAGTGGCCTTCCTCGTGTACTGGTATCATTATTCTTGTGTGCCTAAATTCCATTTCCGCTCTTGTCAGATTGGTTCACCAGTACGTATCCTTTGTCCGTCTGGACTCGAAGCCCGAACAGGTTGTTGCCACTACTCCAACAGCGCACGCTGGATGCACCCGAATTATCATGTCTGAGTGGGCGAATCTGTCCACTCTTGAGCGATGTGTCCATCAGATGTTTCTAACATTCTCGTCCCGTTCTGCCGATGGCCCTGTAAAAGTAACATTCCTTGCTGGGTTTCCTGTTTCACTCCTCTGTTTTAAAAGTATTTTTCGAGGAGAAAAGGAGAAACAACAACCAAATTTGAAAGTGAGAAACGTTTAAATCCCATCAGAAGTGAGAACATTATATTCACTAAGGCTGCAAGGAAGGAGACCTGATTGAAATACCCCAAAGTCTACTCGTGTAACGAGGGAAACCCTTCGCTGCGGAGTTGTTTATTAGAAAAACGCCAACCAAACAGTTACAGACTATCGGACAGGAAAGTTAAGCTCTCATTTGCACGTTGTTTTTTTTAGAAACTAAATATCCGTCTTCTTCTTGAACGCGTCTTCTTGAACTCTCCTGGATATTCATTGGCTATCGCACAATTGCAAGCAAAAACTGCAAAGTAGTTCCACAAATTCCGTAATAAATCCCACCTTCCATTAGATCAAGGCGAAGTTACGAGAAAACACATACTACTTGCATGCGTCATCAGTAGTACCCATCGTTACACTCGTAGTGCTGTAGTCAGAGATCAGATAGTTGGTTTTAGTCTATTAGTGAGGGTGCCCTCATCAGGACGACAAGTAGGGTGGCAAACTATGAAACAGATAACACTGTCAGACCTCCTCCGTTAATGCCAACTTTCTCCTGGATACTACTGGCAGTCCGGCTTTCTTGTCCCAGTGACCTCAAGAAAAAATGCATTTCATCACTCTGAGGAAGCAGCATCTGTCCCACCCGCAAAATCCCAGGTTGAGATTATGTAAAAGCTATTTTTACGCCAAGGGTACGGGTGAGGATAGCTGTACACAGCCGAACAAGCCATCAGCTGATTGGCGAACTAAAGCTTCGTCGCACTGATTCAATATCAAATTCGACGAAGAATATCAGAATCGGACAGAAAAACCGATAGGTGACTGGTGTTGGTCAATCCGTAAGCCCCTTCGGAAAAACCCGCATGGTTGTTGGTCCAACCAACAGCAAAGAGATCATGGCACACTGGCCGAAACTACGAATTCGGGTAGCACGTGCATTTAAGACACCATATGGTCATATCTGATCTCCAAAGTGAGACCAATAGACACCCATCGGTACAATAATGGTAAAGTGTACATAATACCGGAGCCGAGAAGTGAACGCACAGGCTTCTCACCACAATCCCTTCCAGTTATTTCCGCGGTGTACTGTAGGAACGAAGGAACTCGAACTCCCCGGGGCAAGCCTCTTCTAATGCTCCTCAGTTCGGCTTTTCGGCGGTGCACAGTAAATGCGAATTGCAGTGTTTCAAAAAACGAAGCAGTCTCCCTCACCTCAATAGACTGAATGATCCCTGTCACCAATAGTTGGACAATTCAAAGTTTACTGCAAAGTGTGTCCGCGTATTGATTTAATGGCATTAATGCAATTATTAGCGTCCAACTTAATGGATAATGGTTATTCTTGTCCTAAGTAAGCTGCCAAAATCGTAGTTTTGAACATCGAATTGTTGCCGGCCTGGGTAATCAGAGCGATCTATTCTTGAAAGCATTTCTCTTGAAAGGCAGCAAATAACTCTGGGACCACCCGATTCCGCACACACACACACACTCCTCAGGGGTAATATTGTAGCCTCATTATTTTTGCTCATAATATTGCCACATAACGATTTTTTCAGCCACAAAATTCACAACATTCCGTCAGTAACACACTACTCATAAGGTTGCTGAAAATTCTTCGACAACCCGCGACCGGTTTTGCCCTTCTTGGGGCTCATCAGGTAGGCACAGTCCCTGAGTTTCCGCCAACCTTATGTTCTACTTGAAACCAAATTGCACGAAATTAGCGAAATGCACTCATTTGCAAACAAATTTAGTTTTGCGAGAGACTCATCTGAAACCCAGATGAATCCCTCGTTTATGAGGTTTTTAAGCAACTGAATGTGCTGCACCAAGCTGCCTCATGTTTCAGTTGGTACGATAAACGAGAGATTCAGCTGGGTTCCAGGTGAGTCTCTTGCAAAACCAAATTTGTTTGCAGATGAGTGTATTTCGCTAATTCCGTCAGTAAATTTCGTCTTCTCTTCGATTGTGCTAGGAACTTCCCTCTTGTAGTGTGGGGCTACAATAACGTTCTAAAACTGAGCAGTAACATTTGCATATTAATTTGGTATTCGCGGGAAAAGACTACCATAAACTGGGATTAACTAGTAGTTCTTTCAAGCTGCTGGTCGGCACCAGCTTAATCTGCAAAAGAGTGTTTATTAACACAATCTGCTGCCTAACTACAAAATGCAGCAGACGGTTTTTCGCTGACTAGGCCTACCTGATGAGCACCTAGAAGACTGAAATCGATTATAGGAGGCCCAGAGTTTTCGTCGATTGTTCACTATTCTCTTCATCCTCAGCGAAACTGACAAATTCCTCACCATAGATTTTGGGTTCGGTCTCCACTGCTGCAGTCCGTCAGAAATCTTGGTCACAAGAATCGAAGCAAAATATCGGATCTTTGTTAAGCTGCTTGTTTCAACTATCCATACCAAAATTATCGACCACGTGAATTGCCATGGTGATTCAGGTGACCTGAATCTTAACAGCCACACTTTCCTCTTTCAAGAACGTCCCCTTTTGGTTACTGACAGTCAATTTTTTAAGTGTGCTCCTATCCATCAGCCAATTTTTGCTTGTTTACGAAAAACAGACGTGTATACGGTCGTCCTTAGAATAATGCCCCCCAGTTATGATGTGCGTGTGCTTATATTCTGCTCGATGACGTCAGACAGCCATGCTGGATTGTCACGTTGTTCATCTACGTCACCAGCGTACACCATTACATCGGAGGGTGTTAGAAAGCGCATTAATCGATCCGTCTAACTAAAAAATTAAAAACCATTCGGATCCCATCGGTGTGTGTGGATACTCTATTACAGGCGTTGATGGAAGGCGCGAATGTTATGGTGTGCTAGAAGTCGACGAAATTCGACAACACTTTCAGCAACGCCTTCTTCCTTGTTGTGACAATTACCAAAGCACACTGAATTGTGTGTTCTATTTGACTCAGAAAGCCACATTTTGGTGGCGGATGTCGGGAAAGCGACAGAATAATTTTTAAAAAAAAACCGTTTGTACAAGCCTATGGATGGTGATGCCCGGCAGAATGCTCGTATTCTAGTACACTTCTCTATATATGAAACACTGCAGATAACGAGCCTTTTGGACTCCAATACACTGTGCACTGTATGTAGTCCAGATCTGGAGCACCTCTGACAGTTTACAATAAATTATAGCGGTGAATATTGCTGAATAGATCTCGTGATCCCATGCAAACAGACTTGATCATCTGACCACTTCGTAGATAAGCTGATTTACAATAATTTCGAACAGACTGAGGCAGAAAAACCATGTGCATTTCGGTTGGTGATTTCCTTGACCCGCTAATCAAGTAACAATAACAGGAATCAATCAATTGCAAAAAGGTTGGAACCGGCTGCGAAGTCATCTTTTCAGAATTACTTGGTAAACAATCGATGGTTTTATAGATGGATAACGTTTCAAATTCCACACGAAAGATTTGTCAGGCCAAGTGAGTAGGTTACCAAGTTTGGCGAGATTTTCTGAAGAGCGGCGAGGGGAATGTTGGCTAAATAGTGATGTTGATGATGACGATGATGCTGATGAAGATGATAATGATGATGATGATGATCGTTCAGCTGTAACACCCTTTCGTTTCCTAGCTGCCATGCCACCTGAAGGAAGCATGAGGGGTGAGATACTGCCAGGTTGCCCAAGCCTAGACAGGGGAAGTCGAGAGGCAGAGGTCGGGTTCGAACCACGGACCTTCCGGTCAGTTAATTCGTGCTCTAACCAGCAGAGCCATCTCGCCCCATCTCGCTCAGTAGTGTGGGTTGCGGTCGTCCCTGCCGAAGACAGTCTCGTGATTATCTTTGGCGGTTCGATCACACGGAACTCATCAGAAAACACGTCAAGGCAGGATCAGCAAAAACGGAACACGAACGCGCATGGGTAAGTAGGTCAGCTGCGCACATTCACACACAGACACATGCTAATACACAGTGTCGGACGGGATCGCCTCTGCAGCAAAGTGAGTGACGGGTACAGATAAGCAAACAATTGGAGATCAAAAGTACATAGACGGAGTAAGCAAAGAATCAGGGAATTATCATGAGGTCAACTTAGATTCAGCACACGGTGCATGAAAAACCACTGACAGTGGGATGGTTCTAAACTATTGGTTTGCCCATCGTTAGTACTTCCTCATCATTGTTTAGACGAATAAGGGCCCTGTGCACAGAAGAAGCCGATCGGACAGCAGCCCAAATGGAATTAAAGAACAAACCTTGGGTTATTGGATAGTTAGCTAGTTTGATTAGGTGTCGATTTCGATACCAGTGGCCAAATCCAACAGGGACTGGATTGGGACTGCTGTTATTCCATAGAGGTCGGAAGTTATTCGAAAGATTCTAAACATAAGAAAAAATTTCCACAGGGAAAACACTCTGCTTCCTGCGTAGGTGCAACTGAAGGATCACCTCCCGGCGAACAGAACCAGGGACTGTGTCTAGAAAAATTAAATGCAACGACTGCACTAAGAGGAACTTCAGACTGGAATTGGAGATCACAGGAGGAACATAAACAGGCCGCCTAGAAACGCAGGTAAATATCGAGCGTTACTGAAAGACTCTTCAAATGGCTGAACATGCACTGGACAAGGGACACAAAATAGGACTACGGTCCACGCCACAGAGACTGATGACCGAGGCGGTGGAAATCGACAAGCATCCCAGTGTTAATAAAGTAGGAGGCATAGAACTGGTAAACTTGTGTAGAACAGTTTTAGATCATTCCGGGCTGACACGTAATGATGTGTGGTTATCAACAAAGAGGGGTCGTCAACACACGACTTTCAATTCTAAACGAGAGACTGCAAAACATCGGCAAATTCACTGTTGCGAGCGGCATGAAAAGGCGTGGTTTCCAGCATCAAACGGATTGAAATTATCTGACCAGCTTTGTTACAAGAAGTAACTTTAGCGAAATACACTCATTTGCAAACAAATTTGGTTTTGCGAGAGACTGCGCCTACCCGATAAGCCCTAAGAAGGGCGAAGCCGGTCGTGGGCTGTCGAAGAATTTTCAGCAACCTTATGAGTAGTGCATTACGAATATACATATATCGCAATATCTCGAATATCGTAGCAACTGAAACATGAGGTGGCCTGGTGCAGCACATTCAGTTGCCTGGAAACATCACAAACGAGAGATTCAGCTGGGTTCCAGGTGAGTCTCTCGCAAAACCAAATTTGTTTGCAAATGAGTGCATTTCGCTAATTTCGTGCAATTTGGTCTCAAGTAGAACATAAGGTTGACGGAAACTCGGGGACTGCGCCTACCTGATGAGCCCCAAGAAGGACGAAACCGATCGTGGGCTGTCGAAGAAGTAACTTTATTTCATATACAGTAGCGGTCACTCACTAGATCAGCGTCGCAAACAGCGTAACAGTTCCTGTCCCACTTGCAACCTCAACCGACAACAGGTACACTACAATTTCCCATCCATTTTTGTTTACGCGGCTACCACCTGCGTCACGCGCTAGGCTTACGAACTTCAACCACATCAAGTCAAGTTGTATTTATGTTCGTGCAATTACCAAACACGAATGGACACCCCTCTCTTCACAATGCGCACAATAAATAGGCATGCAACTCGGCCCAAAAACACTCGCGCGCACTGGACAGGAAGTCAGCCGAGCTCCACAAGTCTCCAACGGAATACGTGTCGCAGCTATACTGCAGAGAAGACACGTCCCGCGTCCGCAACTTCACTCCGGAACTCTCAACAGTTGTCCACAAACGATAAGTCACCGCATTGCATTGTATTTATTTTTGTCAAGTGCACCTAACTATTGTAATCATCATCATTCTGGTAAACAGACATTCGTTAGTGCTTGTCACCTTCTGATAATCAAGTTAATTACGTTACAGCTAGAACACTAACAAGTCTCTCCAAGAGATCCTAAAAGTCTCCAGTCAGACACGATTCAGATTGAGCGGGATGATAACGAGAGACATTGTTCGCCTGTGTCAGCTATAAACACTTCACGGAAAGTGCACGGTTTTTACACAGCTGATGATGATGTGTCAGCTGTGTCCACACCGGACCATAGCGATTATTCCAGGTGCGTAGAGTTGGTCGACATGGGATCCATTGACCCCGGTGTCGGTGCACATCATCAGGCACGGCTTTTGTGTCATAAACGCAGCAACACTGGCTGCGGAGCCGTTGTACAAGTCCTAAACTGTGATCTATACGCTCATAACTCGGGGAAGTCAAAACCCCCCTTTCCCCGTGTTGTCCTCTTTGGGGAGGGAATGTATAAAACCACTGCACCACTAAATGGCGTTCAGGCAAGTTCGTTGTCCCGAAAGTTCTCTCACTTATGGGAAGAATGCTGTCTACAATAGGCCAGTTTTAAAGAACCTTTAGTTCTAGCAAAGGCAGAAAACGACGCAGTTTATAAACGAAGAGAAAACTATTCTTAGTTGGCACCTGATGTTAGTGTCATCATCTACTCTCGAAAAAACCACCAATCAAATTTTCGTCTAGTGGCTTGCCGTAGCACACCGATTTCTGCATTCCTCAAACACGATTTCGGCATACGTGTCCTGGAAATGGACTCCTACTCAATGCGAACGCAGTCGCGCTTGACTGAATTCAGACATCAGGCCACCTAATTCTCACGGGTAACGGTTTGAATTCTAATCGAGGATAGTCAATAGTGTGTCAAGGCTTATCGATTAGTGGTGATATTTGTGAAAGTCAGTTTGATGATTGCCACCAAACACCAAATCACATCTCGTTGATGCTTAGTCCTTCTTTCGAAGAGAGTTGCAACCAGTTGATTTTACAGATTTATACTAAACGAGAAAACCCTGTTTGCTTACGCTATTCGGCTCAAAGTTTCATCACAACATCTTCTCATTTGAGCCTTTCCAGTGAGCCAACATACATGGAGGTAGACCTTGCTCCAGGTTTTTCATGCTCCATTTATGCTTGGAATCGGGGGAGAAACTCAAGCAATAAAGTGTTTGAGTGTTCAGAAGTGAGATTTTCTTCATTTTGTACGACACTGATCCGATAAACGAGCAAAAGGCAAATAAGAGACACTTTTACCCGAGGTCACATTTTCCGAATCAAAGCATCGGAAATGATAGAATACCAAAATAACGGTTTACCGATAAAAAGACTCCACGAGAATAACTCAGTAAAACATGAAAATTTTTTTGAAAAGGAACGCTTTCTTATCAAGGGGAAGGTGGTGTACTGTGACTCATCATGCAATGTAGCAATCGACTGTTAACAATGATAAGGATACCACCCCGAGTGTGTGTCAAACGTGGACAGTCGTATCAATATAGATACATTGTACTGGTTTGGTTCCACCGCAAATTTATTCCTAAAGATGAACTATTAAGAGGTTTCGGGATTTAAAACTACCTTCTCAGGAGTATCGGAATACAGTCGTCCTCCTACCAAGGAAGAAGTACTGTCTCTCTATGCCATGTACACTCATCGTCAATCGCACACCATCATCATCATCATTATATATATATATATATATAAGAGTGAAGAGAAAAGTTTGGATGAGGGAGGGAGCCTGGTGATGGTCTATCGCAGGCATTCTGAGGTGCCTACACCTCCAAGCGCTCAATCGGACAATCTAGAAAGAAACTGACAGCACGGAAGCCACTGACATTGATTAGCCGCCATTTCTTGCGACGTCTCCAGCCAAGCGCAGAAGGGGTTACGGGGATCCCATCCTGGAAGACGCACCGCACTAACACCAAACTCTTCGTAATCTCTTTCATGCCCTTCTGCCAAGTCATAAGTTGTCCGCTCGCATTTTGTACCATTCCGAAGGAGGCACGGAGAACAACACTTATCTCAGTAGACGTTCTTTCGGCATGCGTAGCAAATGGCCAAGCCGGCGTAGTTGATGATGCTGGAAGTTTTCCGCAATTGAAATACTTGCTGCACAAACAAATATCCGGTTTCTAATCGCCCCGTTACGAATCTGTTGAAGCTATTCTACACCAGTACAGCTTCTGAGGCATCGGTGGTGGAAAACCTGAAGGCGCCTCACATCATCTGTCCGCAAAGGTCGTGTTTCGCAACCATACAACAATACAGCTCTTACTGTAGCCTGATACACGCGACCCTTGAGACCCAGTGTTTTGCCTTTTTGACACCACAAGTGACGCAAATTAGCAAACGTGATTCTGGCCTTTGAGATTCTTGGACCGACTTCATCAGAAGTCGCACTTCCGTCAGAGCTAATACAATCACCGAGGTATGTAAAATCGCTCATCAATCGCACAGTACTCCAGTGAATAAATATCAAGAGAAAGAACGGATTGCCGAAGCTTACACTGACAACCAAGAATAGAAATGCACTGTTGTTGTCGAATCAAGGAAGATGGAATGCTTTTTTCCGATGACGCCTTGGGTAAGCATTAGCGAACAACATGAATCTGAAGCAAAACTCTAATTCCGGTCAGTTTTCTTACATGTGATCAAGTTTCGCCACAAATCTCCCTGTGGATTAGGAAAAAATGTGCTTGTGTTCAAAATTATGCCAGTGAATGACAGAAGTAGTTTTTTACCCTGCGGTTTCACTTTGCACCTTCAGACAGTCTCCGGTACGTAGTCCGACCATGCCACAGACCCTGCTAGCTAACCGGCCACCCTTCAGTTCAAGGCACACTCCGTTATGGAGTGTGCTCTACTAGGTGATATGTCATCATCAGGAAGCCAGACGAATAACTCAGTATCGAGTAACTCTTCTCCGGGCAGGCGAGACAAACCTTCCCCATTTCGCTTACATTTACTTCCGCTGCACAATATGCACCCTGAAGAAGTCTTCTTCATCTGTTGCTGTGCTGACGATCGCTTTTACGAGACAGTTCTTTCCACACGTTACACATTCCGTTCTTGAAAAGGCCAAAGCCCTAATTAACTATGCTGAACGCTCCACCAGGCTACCACACTTTTGTGGACCACAACAGTTGACGCATTGTACTCTGGCCAACCAAAACGATAACTAAATTGACCATCAATCAGCGAGTAGAGAACAAAAAATATCGGCAAAGCATTAACAACTGGGCTTGGTCACTATAGCACCTCATACGTGCTTGTACGTGAAAGTGCCGGGTAATTGCCAAGTCGTTCAATACGTATGAGATCAGGATTCTTGGTTAACACACACATGTTGAAGACATTCGGGTTGAATTCGACCCCACACATCAATTGCTAGCATGACTTTTAAGAAAATTCCGTTGAACTAATGTTTCTATGACATACAGAGCAACGAATGACGGTGCATGTGAACGGAATACCGAAGGAAACAAATTCCATTTGTAGGATGGACAAATTCTATGGTGCCAAATACCGCCTAGATGTCTTGGATTTTCGCGGGACACACATCCAATTGAAGAAACGTGTAACATTAGATTTTGGAATGTGGCTGGGTATGAAACAATTTATCCGTTAAACCACAGTGTCTACATTGCGCTAAATAACCACATGACTACACGTCTTTTGGCCTTGTGTATATTTTACACTTTTTGTGCAACTTTTCTGCAGCACTGGAAAGTAAAGAGGCTTCAGAGAAACCTCATCTTATTGAGGAAAAGCACTGGATTTTTATGGATGTGTAAACAATCTTGCAGCCCGCCGTTCCGAACTCCGTATTGTTTGTCCTGAAGTACTGGACTGCGATTGGTCCAGTTCGATTGCTTGTGTCAGACGACCGTCGCTTGTTGGCAATATTGTTGCTGCTAGTGTGTGCATTGTCGTCGAGAACAAACGGACGGCCTTGACCTGCTTTCACCCCCAACAGTACACTGCAAAATAGTCCGATGGTTAGTTGACAGACTTAATCAGCTTCGGGCGGTCACTGGCTGGTTATTTTGCCTCCTTGTGACGTGTTGCTGTCACGGCAGATTTTGCACCGCCTCCTAACTACATAACCTCTATTTCGAAAAGCTCTCCAGTTCTTGTGAAA
Organism: Opisthorchis felineus; assembly: GCA_004794785.1. Taxonomy (NCBI): domain Eukaryota; kingdom Metazoa; phylum Platyhelminthes; class Trematoda; order Opisthorchiida; family Opisthorchiidae; genus Opisthorchis; species Opisthorchis felineus. The sequence goes on along the minus strand of SJOL01000641.1, from coordinate 42,333 downwards.
GCTGTGTCCAGTTTGAGGTTTACTACAAACTCGTACACCATCCTGAACTGAGCCCTATTTCTTCGCTGGATCGTACCATTAAACAGGAGTTGTATTCATGCCTTTTCTTTACCTCCCCCTAAAGGGTCTTCGGGGACGTACTGTACCCGTTCACTCTACACTTCCGGGTCAGGCACCCAACCTACACTTTGATCGTGATGCCTCTTATGAGCTGACCTGTCCGGAACCGGGCTGCTGGGAACATTAAAAAACATGACGACTAGACGGATGCGGACCACAAGGCATGACCTGATGGGTCAGAATCGAGCGTTTTCGGCTCGGCGCTTCTCGTCCAGTCACGAAGACTCTAGTGCGACCTTGGACTATTCTGCGACCGCTGTATGAATGCAGCTACTGCAACCTTCCTGTCTCCACTGTGCCTCCGATATACCACACTGGGAGGAGCACCATGGGAGTCGCGAAACGCAACGTATGCATTATCCAACGGCTTAGGGAGAAGGACTTCTCCCACTATGGGTAACACTTTGACGGAGCTCTATTCAATGCTTGTCGTTGAGATGTTTCGTTGATCGAATGGCATTGAATACGGGTCTCATTCTGATTTGCGTGCGAGAATCATGACATACTGCCTTATTTCAACCACCAACTTTGCCTTACCACTGGTGATATGAACTGCTAGCGGTATGCTCGAACCTCTCTTAATTGATTCCTGAAACTCTTCACTGGTAAGATGCCTGAGTACAATAGTTCGGGAATACTGTGCCTAACAAACTGCGAAGGCACTCTAGTGAGGACGGTTGTTGCATTCAGGGTATACAACGCCACAACCTCAATGTGATCACCGCTGTAATCTGTCGTGACGAAGCACTGCTTTTGGATGCCCACAAACAGGTCCACCACGACTGTTTACAAGGATCAGTTTAGCATCCCGCGTAAGAATATTGGATTTTTCGGACGTCACCAGTCCTGTGCTAGGTATTATTCGCACCACATTGTGTATTCATGCATCTAACTGGTCAATAAAATGGTTCCAAGGCCCTACGGATGCTGTTGTCAACATCAGCGTGTACTTCTTTCATCAAGCCTCGTTTCAACTCCGTTGGTTAGTGTTCGACGGAAAAATGGTCACGATCGGTGTGGCACACTTACAGATGCTCTGGAATTGTTCCTTTATTTTGTGGCCAGCCGGTACTAAGCAGTTAGGCCACATATCGATGCTTGTTTGAGCTTAGACGAGTTAGGTTCGATTGTTGGTGTGAAGTCAATTGTGGAGATAAATTCGAATCTGTAGCTGATACTTCAGCACAGAAAGTGTCAGGGGTGAGTTTCCAATGTGGAAATTTCAATCACGCGTAGGGTTGACGATCCTGAACATCAGAAGGAATAAATGGGTTCGAATGTCTGCACAAGTGAACAAAAGTGTAAAACAAACCTCCGTTGTCTATCTTCATGGTGTCAGCAAGTGCAAAATTCCGTCACCGACCGGCACAACACAGCGTCAATGACCGCACACCGGATAACGGCAAGCGGAATGATAGCTCGGTGGTGCACCGGTTTGTTTCGCTGCACAAGCAATCCTACCAAACCAGTTTGACTGCTGTCGCACAGAACGACGAGGGATAACTTCGGATTGTAGTATACAAGTGCAGGAGCTTCAGTTACGGCGGCCTTAATCTTCTCAAAAGCACACTTTTGTCGCCCGCCGCAACATCATGGAATGCCCTTACATGCCAACTCGCGGACCAGATTCATGAGATCTGCCAGGCGTGGTAGAAAGCGACTCAAATAGTTAACCATTCCGTTTAATGAGTGTTGAAATATTGGTAACTCTCGGGTAAGTTAAGTTTATTGGAGAGATGATGTCCCTTCGTCTGGTGGCGATACGTTTGAAAGCTAATAACTACGCTTGGCGAACAGATCAACAGCCACATCTCGATTAATCTTGCCAAGGGCCTTGGGATCTTATGAAGGTGGCATGGACTCGATGGTCCTGATCTTCTCCCGGGTCCACTTTTAGGCCGTCAACTGTGAGCAAATGTCCACAGAAAGTAGCCGAGGTCACATGATATTCTACTTTCTCCCGCGTCAGATGTAATTCTTGCTTAAAGAATCGCTCCGAATTTCGGTCATGTTGTTTCCGTAGGTGAGAGCATCGTTAGCTATGAAGATTATGCCTGATAGCCTATCAAGGGCTCGATTGAGTCTCCTACTGGACAGGCTCAGACAATGAAATCGCCCAAATGGTGTCAAGCAGCTGTACTTCTTATTCAATTTCAGTTGCCAAAATGCTGACGAAAGATCTACTTCTGTGAACAATCGCCCTCCGTTTAATCCTGACAAAAGTCAACTAGCGTGGGGTTCGATAATGCTCGCGACGTAGGGCGGCGTGTAATGGCTTAAGATCTATACACAGTCGGACCGACCCGGAGTTTTTCAACGTCACTGCAATCTGACTACGCCACTCCGTCGGTCCGTATACTCTTGCGATTACTTGTAACTCCCCTCACTGCGCAAAATATTAAAAATAAGTTGACTTCCTCTGGAGTCCAAAAAGAAGACTGATGAATAATTCAATCGAATATACTCGTAAAGCATAACAGTTGTGATTCAACTTTTAATCAGTTGAACGGAAGAGGCTAGCGGCGACTTCCACTGTTTTAGAAACCGGGAAGTCACTGAGGGGAAAAAGTATGCGCAAATCATAGACTGGTTTCACAGAAGCTACGATACTACCAAATTTATGGATTACTTGTGCTGATCAGGGGAGACTGCACTAGGAGTTTATACCACATGCCACCTCATTCGGATAAAAAGACAGCAAATACATAGCTAAATTCTGGTTTCAGAAACTAACCAGCATGAAATGCAAAACCCTCCATAGCATCTGGGGCTTTCCATCGTGCGGAAACTAGGTGTCATGAGACTGGAAAACATTTCACGTGCACCTGAACCTTATGACCATGTAAGAGCAGCATGTGCGCCACCGGGACACGTGACGGATTGTGTTTCAACAGAAAAAAACAGCCTCATGGTAAAAAAAAGGATCTGCTACGCTCGTTTGTCAGCTGCCTACGTCGGGTATGAACTCCTGTGCACGTGAAGAGGATATTGTTCATCGAGTGCCCGAAAGAAGGAGGGTGTTTACGAGAAACTCCTCTACCACCTACCTATCTCAATCGTTATCTCTGATAAACACACTATGAAAACTGCTCGACAATGAAAATGGATGGTATTATCATTATAAAGGACGATAATCCCAGTGCAGCTAATTTGAAGAAACTGATATGTACCTCTTAAGGAGAGGTAACCGATCTATCGTGGGTCAACCGAATACGTGGTACAATGGGCAGTGCGATGCGAGACATCCAAGATACTGGTACATCTGAAGCCAAGCAAGTAGATCACTCGGAATATATAGCCTACTCGTAACAGTTCTACTGCCGAGTTTCCAACGAGGCATTGAGCAAACAGGATGATGCGGATCGATTCTGTCACTATCTCTCTTACGAAGGTTTATCAGCCGGGCATATCCTTGGTCGTGCCGGGGTTTGAACCCCGACAAATGACATGCGAGGCGAGCGCGTTACTACTACTGCACCTGAATCATCAAGTTTGAACGTATTTACGCTCAAGTGATTGGATTGATTCTGCCCGAAGTCTCGAACGGCAACCAGATAACTGTCCTGATCTTCCAAGTAAGGTACAGCCACGGATATTGGACAACTTTTGACCAGTTGTAGGTGGCTGCGGAATTCATACTCACATCAACTGTGCCGGGTATACCAGTCACGTCGCTCAAGCACTAACACGTTCGCCTGATCAAACGCAATAATTCCGGTGCACCCAGCCTCCGCTGGTGCAGTGGATGTTAACACGCTCGGCGCGCACATCAGATATGCGGAGTACAACCTCCGGGCACGACCAAGGATATGCAGCGCTGATGAGCTCTAATAGTAGCGGTATCGAGTCCAGTGCTTCACCCCTTGGTGTAGACCCACCAGAACAGGACGGGGACTGTTCGAACGAGAATTTTAAAAACCCAACAATCACCTTCAACTGATGAGAATGAAATTCTTAGGATTTTTTGCTGCTATAGGTCAGGGGTGATGATTCACTTGCAGCCAGTATCTAGTTTGCCTTGCGGATGCAAGCCTTTTTTTTTGGCTCTGGTTAGGTCACCCATTACAAGATGTGAGCCCTCACTCTTGTCATGTCGTTGCCAAAATCAGTGACCTATGCAGACTCGTCAGTCCGGATAGGCAATGCGAAAGCCCGCATAAAATTCTTCAAGGTGTACCCCTCGATAGTGCGACTACACACGATGACGAGAAAATGGACTGATCCGAGTTGTTCCCGTTGAAACTTGGTTTGAAGCGGGGATGAGGAACTTCATTTTCCGCCGTCTGACTGGAGGCAGTTATGAATGAGACTAGAATTTTATGACCAGTTGTCATACACGAAATACGTCCAAACTAAGCATAAAACAGTTTTACACGTAACTAAGCGCAAACAACTTTTATTCCCATACCGTTCCAAACGGACTTTTAAGACCACCTTGTACAGAGTGCGATAAACGCCTTACATAAGGCCTAAGGAGCTGACTAAGTGCAACCACTCAACTGGATGATGACACCAAAACTCAAGGGTGGGCCGCATGTATTTGACCTCGATTCATCGTCCTTGGGCGACGCCCATATCCTATATCATTTCAGGATGTCGGGCTCTAAAGGAAACATCCTACATGGAGATCCGCAGGTGATTGTTACACGGTTTTATGAAGTTAACAGGAACCGGAAACAGCCAGTGGACTTCCCACCAGTGGCGAAAGTAATAATATGAACAAGTAGGCGCTAGGTACCTCCTTATCAAGTACAGTAGGACAACCACCTTTGGTGATTAGTCCGCAAAATGAACCTAACCTTTGTCATGATGTGGTGAGACGTAGTTGTTAACAGAACAAGGCAAAGTTGTGAGTAGAATAATGTTTATATCAGAGTACAGAATAGTTGATGTGTGTGTGTGTGCGAAACGCTATTATATAGAGGAAATAGAGACAAACCAACACGAGGGCGACAGGAGTAAGGGACAAGCGGTTGGTAGTCTCGTGTACGGACGAGTACAGATAGAGTGGTAAACACGTACAGGTATTGGGTTTGTGCGCATACAGGTAAGTGAGATGAATAGGAGAAAGTCGTAGGGGCGCGGAGAATAGGTAACCAAAATTAGCTGAAGAAGGCGGAAAACCCTCGGACAGGTGAGATCAACTGAATGTCTGATAGAACAAGGGTGAGAACTGCTTACACCCTGTGTGAAGATAAAAAGCAGTTCAACTGGGGAGTGAAACCAAAGAGCATCGCAGTGATTCTCTGAGGAACACAGCAACAAACGGCCCATGATTGTTTTGTAAGCAGCGGACGACAAAACCCGACAAACGTATCTACCGATCGGCACTGTCTGAACGTTTACTCTCCATCAACCAGTTGGGAAATTAGTCACGTGAAAGACAGTCGTGTTACGCACGAAAGCTGGTAGACAGATAAATGGGAGAAGCTAGAGTGGTAACGTCAGAGAACCAATTTCCCGGGCGTCAGCATTAGATCAGAAACCTAGGCTCATCAGCTGAGTAGGACGACCTCGGTATGGAGGCTAATTATGTTGGGTCGTTGTCCGGGTGGCGATGGTGAGTGGGTAATCATGGAGTCCTCAATCGGAATTGTTCTATTGAAAGCGGACTTCCCAAATATGCATAAGTTATAAAGAAAGGAACAGCAAAGTACGTTCTGATTCACAGGCAGGTCAGGAAGATTCTTCCATTGGTTGCCCTGTTCCGAGAAGATAACCTGAAACACAAACAAAAGGGGAATAGGGAAAGGAAAGAAGTCAGAGGGGGAAACCGAAGAACGCTGAGTTTTCACTATGTATCGACAAGAACTGTGTCATCCGAACTGAACAGTTGGAAGCCTCATATTTAGGGAGCTACAACTGAGGTTAGCGGTGCGATACCTCAAATGATGCGCCCTTAGCGTGATACGCGTAAACCTTTTCGACCATAAGCCTATAAGCATTGCTTGTAATGTGCGTGTCCCAACGATACTTTGGCCAACACTGATACTCCGTATTTAAACTTTGGAGCATCAGAACTTTATTCAACCATTGTGTTTTGTACTAGTATCATGTTTTTTTAAAGTCAGACATGTATATTACACTTCAGCATGTAAGCAGTCATTGGCTCATTTAATAATCAACTGCAGCGATCAGGTGATACCAGAAAGCCTTACTAGATGAAGGTGCTTCCTCACCCTCCGACGCCTGGGTTTCAATAGCCGACAGATACCTCGAACGACTTTTGTTAATGTGAAGGTTCCAGATACTCATTCTTCAGTTATCCACAAAATCATTTGTTCGGCAAATGCCAAACACACACCAGTGGAGCAATTAGTCGGAAAACGAAGCCTGGATATGAATTAAAAGATCGTGCAAAAGGGCGTTCAAACGACGGCAACTAAAAAAAACAGACATACGTTGTGGACCCCAAATGCAAACCTCTCCAGCGTCATTCACCGAAGCAATCATCGTGGGAAAGACGGGGTTCCAATGGACGCACGTCACAGCATCACGACTGCCGTTGGACGATGAACACGCTGAGTGTATTGGGTGATTGCCACCATTTGTATGCCAAATGTGGATTCGACCGTCTGTCAGCGAATTAATAGGAATACGATTGAAAACATTAGCAAAGGTCTGTCACTCCATTTATTACACGAAAGAAACTGGATAGTAGAGACACAACTTCATAAGGCAAATTGGACTATTGTCGAAATGGAAGTCCTGAGTAACCCAACTGCAGTGGCTGAGGGAGAAGCTTTAGTCGATGCCCAGTACAATTCCATGACCGAATTCTGTTGCAGTTGGCTGTGCTGGAGCAAAATGGGAGAAAACTTTTGACACTTATCGAGATTCTAAACTGATCCCAAACGGATAGCACACACAGCGAGTTGGAGTAAGGCAAAAACTTACAAACCGGAAGGTCCGTGGTTTGAACCTGACACCGGCATCTCGACTGCTTGTGTCTAAGCCTGGGTAACCTGGCAATATCTTGACACTAATGCTTCCCTCGGGTGGCGTGCCAGCTGTGCACCGAAAGGGCGTTACAACAGCTGAACGATTGATTTGTTTTTATTGAACTCCGGGTAATAAAGTTCGTGTGGTTGGTTCCACGGAGCCTAGGAAAATATATACACAGAGGCAACAAGGCGTAAAAGTCCGACGCAACATTGAGCGAAACGCTGGTGTAGACGAACAATGGCAAACTGCTCATAAGGTTGCTGGAAACTTTCCTGTCAAAACCAAATTCGCGTGCAAACGAGAGTTTTTGTCGAAATGGCAAAACTGCTTGTCAGAGTAACCGTCTACCTAGTCAAGCTCTGTCTGAATTTTTGTCCGCAAATCCTCTAGGCTGCCAATTTACGTTGTTATATCAATAGTTTGTTTTCTTTACGATTACCCGGCTTAGTAGTAATATCAAAAGCTGTGGCCACAGGCCACAAGCCAGTCGGGCATATCGACGATCTCTAGCGAACAGCATAAACGGTCCAGTAGCTACTAGAATGAATGTGCTGGCGACACACCCAATCGGATCAATAACCAAAAGCACGTTGTCTGGATCACATTGGCGGCACAATAACGAGGAAAAAACGGCGCTCCAGATACAGACAAGACAAGTCAAACAGGAACGCTGCTAGAGAGGAGGTTGAAGTTTTCGGTTTTTCGGAATTCGCACAACATCCAAAGCAAGAACGAGGGCTTAGATACTGTCAGGTTGCGCAAGCCTGGACAGGAGCAATCGGCATGCCAAGAGTCGGTTCGAACCACGGAACTTCCGGTCAATAAGTTCAAGTCTTAACCATTGAGCTATCGCAAACGTTTGTTGCTGCAAAATTCAGTTTACCAGATTTCCCTTAAACACAGAAAAACAACTCACTTTCGCTTCCGGTGGCCACAAAATTCTCGTTCGCTCCGCCGAAAGTAGAATGCAGTCGGAAAGTGTCTTGTTTATAACCAATGAATCGTTGAACAATGGCGCAAGACTCCACATCCCAAAGGTGAAGACCCTTTGAAAGAGACACGTGAGTGAGGAGTCATAAATGAACTTTTGAGGCGTCTATACACCTATAATTAACTGCAACGAAACTGTCATACTTTACTGAAAATGCGAAAACCCGTTGTGAGATATACACCACAGTCCCATTCGACACAAAAGCAACCTTATGAGTAGTGTATTACGTCTATACAATGTATCGCGATACCTCGAATATCGTGTCAACTGAAAGATGCATTCAATTGCTTAAAAACATCATAAACGAGAGATTCAGCTGGGTTTCAGTTGAGTCACCCGTCAAAACCAAATTGGTATGCACATGAGTGTATTTCACTAGAAACTGTATTGTTGAAGCCAAGCTGGCAAGAGAATCAAAAGTGATCCACCCGATCAATAGATCTAAACACTCTGATAAAGTCAGTTGATGCACGAGAGCATGGACTAGATCATAAAAAAATACTGGGAGCAAAATGAGAGATAAGTAGCAACAAATAACTGAATTCTGCGGTGTACCTAGCCTTGGAATGGATTTTGGATACATATTAGATTAAATGAGATCGGACGCTTAGTGACGGGAATAGAATTGAACAAGTTTCAGCGCTGTCGTTTGTATCCAGAATGTTCAATTGAATGTTTAATGTAGGCACTACTTTCGTTTTTCTCTTCGGTATGGGTCACTGACGAAACAAAACGACATGATTGTATGTCAGTGAAGCACCAGCCCGCAAACGCTAGTTGCTGTCAGCGACAATTATGAAGTCCGTGGATTGCATTGACAGATGTGACAATACAATTTTGAAGAAGAATGTGACGGTACACACGTAAAAATGGATATGTGGACTGACCATCTTGTGGATTGTGATAAGGGCACGCTGTCCGGACCTAGACATTGTGATCGACTGAACCGCGTGCGTCTCCTTGAACAAGGTACGGTGATCCAGTAAACCGTAGTTGCTTCCGTTGGTGAGTTGTGCAGCAGGTTGCGCACTAGAGGGTGTGAATCCGGTAGTGGAAGTGACGGAGGATGAACCTGTTGTGGAAGCCAAGTTAGCCGCCGAACTCAGAGCAGCCACGGTTGAAGTGGATGTGGACACCACTGGGCCAACACTGGCATCCGTTGTAGCTGTCACAGCACGACCGGCGCCGGAGGTGCTGCTGCCTGTATCCAGTGAGGATGTTGCGGCGACCATTGAAGTTAATGAATGAACTAACCCAGCAAAGGACTGTGAGTGTGATCCGGCTAGGGCGGCTGCTGCAGCTGCCGCAGTCAGAGCACGGACTTCAGCGGAGGTCGTAGCGGTTGTGGTACTGGTAGGACCCGGGTATGTAGATGAGGCTGAGCGTTCCAGCGGAGTACCAAATAGTATGGTCAGGCTACTGCCGCCAGATCCTAGATTGCCTCCACTAGACGAGGAGACCACTGTATAGGGGGTACCACTCAGTGTGGAACCGGAATGATGTAAAACAGGGCGGAGGGAGGACGGTTGTGGAGGCTGTTGTAAACCCTGAGCGCTGGATGGCCCGAGTCGGGCCAAACTGACAGGTAGAATGGGCATGTCGAATAAGATGCCAGCTGGAAGGGTGACATGAACAAGACAATATGCAACAGATAAATACAAGCAGTTGAAAACTGTGCAGGTTGATAAAAGAGACAGCGAAAACAGTGGTGTTACGTCAGCTCACCGCGGGAATTCTGATGATAGTGAGACCAGCTTGAAGCGAAACGTGTGTTGGCAACACACCTTCCGTACCGGACAAAAAAGGATGTTGGAAACTCGGGGACTGCGCCTATCTGATGAACGCCGAGAGGGTTAAGAGAGAGTTTTCAACGTGTTCCGTCAAGAAAAAGGACAGTACACATATACAATCAGTTCCCATATGCTATCGCACTATTCCCCGGTAACGTGATCGCCGCTGCCCCAGCATCCCTGACAAGCATACGCACCGCAATAGCACCACACGTGGGGGGAAGACCGCATGTTGGATACGTAAAACTATTGAATCAGTGAAGCGATAAAACAGGACTGCCTCAGCCTGATCCTGTCAAATGTCAAACGGGGTGAGAAGCGCAAAAACAAAGCGAGACAGACACAACACCAATGTATTTGACGTTAATAGCTAACGTAAGGCATCCGACCCAGTTGATATCCCGGAGTGAAAGGATATCGGTTTGCTTGATATCCGTGCATAGTCATGGATCTCATCCTAGTGACGAAGACCGAAACCTCCCAACAAGGCTCAGCAGCTGACTTGTGAGAAAAAAGGACCAGCGGCTTAAGCAACTGAGACAAACCGAATCCCATTGTAGTCGTGAAAATGCTATATGTGTATCCATTGTAGTGGACGACATGACACCGGAGACTATCATACTCCCTCACCCACGACGACAGCAAGCCCGAGGAAAGCTGGTTGACTGCATCTGACTCACTTTGTCAGACAGAAAGTTTATCCGGTGCAATAGGTATGAACAGCGATTAAGTTGCCTGCTGAGACGGCAGCCTCGTCCAAATTATAGGATCCGAATGAAATGAGCCACTCATTAGCACAGACGAAAGCGCGTCAACAGTCATGGTGGTGCCTAGTTTTTACTCAGCCAAGAGAAGGAACACCCCACTAAAGAGTGAATCACACTCAAAATACGGTTCCGTGATTCTGAGGGAAACAGCTAAGCGAAACATCAGAATACGACAGAATTAGTTGGACGGTTTCTCTACATAGCACCCCTCGCTTTTCGATACCTGGGTTAGGCCGTCGGTCTAGTTGTTCAGATACTCATGAGGAGGCCGAACGTCGAATAACTACCTGAAAATGGCAAGGTATCAAGCGGAATTAGACAGTGTGATGTTATTCATCGATAGTTTCCATGTTAGAGTTTGGAATCCGCCACTCCCTGTAACTTTGTGATACCAACTATGCCGGAGAAACCAATCCCAGTAATCGATAGGAAGAAATTTGTAGGTAGGGTGAAGACGCTTAGATAATTTCCGCAGATTGCTAGCACTGGCTCCGGAAAACATAACGTTCGCCGAAAAGTGCACATAGGCTGTTGATTATTGGCACATACGAAAGTGGGTCGCAGATTCCCACGGACATTGGGACACGTCTGGTCATTCACGCTCATTACTTCACTGAATGCCTTTAGCGATCTCTCCGACCCAAACAGGTTGTACTTTTAAATCACTGGCCTTGAACACACCACGGGATGTCTAGCACGTGCTCCGATCGATCGTTCCAACCCAGGATAAAGTGCGCCTTCTCGTCGTACCACATAAACGTACTTTACCACATAAGGTCACAGAGCAGCCAGGTATCAAATCGACACGGTGTGAATCACATTTGGCGACTAGAATAATCAACCTTGAAAGTGGTATGATTCCATCTTGTGTAAGTGCTTCATCGGCCGATGACGATTAGGTGTGGGTCAGAAAGAGCTGTTCGATGGTTATGCATAACTCAGTGAATCAGTGCTCACAAAAGAGCAACTGGTAGCACGAGTCCTTGTAAAGGCGACCTTCCAGATGATGAATCTTTGATTAGGGTACCCAAGCTCCAGCAACACAGTTCAGAAGCAGCGATAGTCAAGATACCAGCTCACAATTTCTCGGGAGACCAACGAATAACGTTTATACGTTCGGCAACGCAAATGGATACACTTAGCTTCATACGATGTCTGTCAGATGCCTTGCTAGGACAAGACAATAAATAGTTCAGATAATCGGAACGCCGGAAAATCGCAAAATTAGGTTGGAACGATCCACTGAAGCATAACATGGACATATCTTGTTCTACTTCAAGCCACGCAAGTTTAGAGAACAATTCGCCTGGCGTGACAAGGTGGCGAGGCCTTCAGCGAAGCACTAAATCAAACCAAAGGACGAAACTACATGTTCATATCCTGTGCAATTCAGTTCCATAATCATGCGAATGGCGAACGGCTATGTGCAAACAGCAACCTCTCACCAGTGCAGGTGTGAACATCATCAAGAGGTTGTTGATCGAGATTTCTTCATGTAAATGAAGTTAGTCTATGCCGAAAAGCCAAGCCGTTTAAACCCTAGTGGGAATCCCCAACAGCGTGCATCCCACGAATCCCCAAGGAGATTCGAACTCGCGACCTCCTGGCTACTAGTGTGGGGCGTAAGCCGTGTGGTCACGAGTGGCTGAGTAACAAGGTGATTAACCTGTACTTAGACGAGATGTAGCGCCACTCAACACGTGACCACATGGCGTGGATTCCATTATTGAAGGAAGGCTACAGTCTGTCTAAGATAATCACACACGACACAAACGAACGATTGGTGACCCCGACAGATATGGTTGTCACACAGCCAAAGCTGCTACTTTTGCTGCGTAATTCTCTCAATGCCTGCCATACTGGACAAGCAGAATGACTTCGTGTCAACGAACTGGTTGGGACATCGTCTCCAAAGCGTGGCTATCATTCCTTCGGTGAATGAAACTGCAGCAGTCGGAAACAGTGTACTTTGGTACACGATTTGTAGCTTAAAAAACTGAACTGCTGTTTAAGGAGTGTTACCTTCTGGGTTAGTAATCGGCTGAAAGACGAATGGACAAACAAGCGGTCGTGTACGAGGAAGAAACGGTTTTGCATGCTGGATTCCGCAAACACACTCGCCTACAAGTCTAAACTGGCTCTTCCCATCTAATGGGCTCACACCTAGGCAGGCCAAACAGTCGTACTGGATCTCTTTATTCACCGAGATATCACGACACTCCGTAAACGAGTGTGCGTGGTATCCACATTAAGTAGACGCTCATTCCGGGTAGCCAAATGAGTTAGTCATAGGTGATTGTCTTTGCGAAACACACGTATTGACTCAGCTGACTCTCTCCCTCTCAGGAACTGTGCCTGATTTTGATCCAACTAGAACATAAGGCTGAAGGAAACTGAGGGCCTGAACCTACCGAATGGGCCAAAAGAAGGGCGAAACCGGTCGTGGGCTGTCGAAGAGCTTTCAGCAGCCTTATGAATAGTTCAAGAAAATATGGTTGTCTTGTTGACGTGGTCTTAGTGTGCTACAGCACTGACGGTCCTCCTTGTAACGACTACCTGTTCAATAGGATAGTGTAGCTGTTGACGGGACTCGCAAGTATCAGGCTGCGGTGCGGCCACCTCTTTAGTGAGATTAAAGTTGCTAGGCTGTTTCGAGGCCATACTAGGCAGGTAGTAGTGTACATTCAAAAATGCATACTAACTTAGGACATATAGGAGATAGTATAAAGTTTCGGGACGAGTGGTCTAATAAATCGTTGAATTTCGGATGTTTTTGTGATTTTTTACGGAGGCCACAAATCAATCGCAATTAACTACGTCTGTCATCCACGTCCTGAGTGATACCAACGAGCAACGGTAGTCACACAGGTCAGGAAAGCATACTAGACAAATAAAAATTAGAAGGGAAATCGGATAGTGCGGAAACAAATATGATACTAACGAGAGGCTGATATGAGCACTCGGTCGGTGGTATGACGCTTTCCGTTCGCGCCACGTGCATGCCCGATTCTAAAACGGGAGCGCAGTGCTAACGGGACAGTGTAACTCACGGGGTAGGGTGGAGGATGCAGGGGAATAGGAAGAGACGGAACTTGTCTGTGTGTTCAGCCCGTGTGGAATGGAGCGGCTTGACTGATAGGGAGACTGGGGATTCCAAAACAACTGTCCAGTAGAAGTGGCTCCACTATTCAAACTGGACTGAAGTAGACGTTGCTGTTGTCTGGACAGACGAGCAACGGTGAGAGCAGCCGCTATGGATGGGTTATCAGAAGCCGTGCTCACAACAGAAGAAATAGGCACGACGCTCGAGCTATCGGTGGAAACTATGACGGAACCCGTACCTGGAGCTCCGGGGGCTCCACTGGAAGCAAGGTAAACGGAGAGGTCAGTTGGACTGGAGAGCTGTGTGTGTTCTTCCTCGGTTGTTGACGTTGCCGTACTAACTGCAGTGGCTGTGGTTGCTGCAGGAGGCGCAGTAGAGGCAGCGGTCGGCGGAGAATCTGAAGAGGGCGTAGAAGGGTCACCTGACTCTGATGGAACACCTGGCGGTAAAGTGGGACCAGCGGAATTTGTGGCGGGACCAATCATTCCGAAACGGAACAATCGGATTCGGTGTAGGCTGTCAGCAATCAGTAGTTGATCAACCTGGCCATTTATTGCATTCGGAAAGGGACATAGGGTGGAATCCATAGGAACAGAACCACCCAGAATAGAATCTGGGGCTCCAGGGGCGCTAATATCCAAGCCTGAGTTCAGTTTGTTTCCATCCAGGTTCACGTCCAAACCAACGTGGGGCATCGGAGGTAAAATGGCCGCCATCCCTTGAACACGGTAGCCTTCAACACTTGTCAATATCCGACCTTGGTCTTCGGTGTCCTGTTTAGGGTAGAATGGAAGTAAGTGTCATGAAACATCAAGTGGAGTGCCACCGGCAACGCAGTTTGATAACTAACGAAAAAATGAGCCACTGGACCAGAGTCAACATGAATAATCTGAGTGAAGGTGCGTACGACGCAGCATGGAGTGGCAGTTCAGTGATGAATGTTTCAACCGACTATCTGGACAGTAGGGGAAACGGTGGAAAAAACATGGACCCCTCATCGCCACGAGGTGTGACGATGCTCTCATAATCCACGTTTCTAATTCTGAGACAGGCAGAAAAACATAAGGGCGACGGAGGTCACGAAGTTTCGGTGCGATAAAATTAATCAATCGGTTGAAGCTCACAATCTGGTTGCTTAACGTTCTGTCTCTAGCAATGGGACAAATTGTCCATTCGGTAAAAATTCTGGATTTCAAAGTTCGCTGACGGAAACAAAGATGAGCCGGTCCACACACCTACCTCAGCCCTAATTCGATGAATATGTCCAATCCGATCGTTGCTCGCTACGCTTATCGTGCAGCTGAGATAAACCTTATCAAACTGTATGACACCGGCTACTCATTTTAATGTAAACTCGACACCTCAAGTAACAGGTCATCAGTTTTCCCGATTATTACAACCCGTCAGGACCTCCTAAGCACTACAGTTATTTCACAAGTTCAGCGTGATTATTCAACAACGTTCGACGTAGGCGGATGGAACGGTGATCAACTAACTGACTTGCGTCACACGCGGAGGGGATGCACCACCGATGAGCTCCAATGTGTGCGAAATTTGAGTCCAGTGCTTTGGTGTTATTCAACTAGTGGACACCTGGGTGGGAAGAATCTCAGCAAGTCCCACGAGTAATCGAAAACACTGTTCACTGCGCCGTTGGGCGCCCCAAATGCACACATGTGTCAACTCGGATTATTGTTATCGCTCGAAAAGTGACCAAATTTTTAGAGGACGAAGCGCAAGCTCCCTTGGCTCTTGATTCGTTACTATTGGATCACCTTCAGAGGAATCACGTTGGAAGGCTGAACCAAAAATGAAATCGCGGAAAAGGACGAAAACTATGGGCAGTTTTCACGATCCAAACTGTTCAGCTATGATCAAAATCGTCTGAGTACACCCTAACGACCGCACCGCTCACACGACCTGATTAACACAACAATAAGTTACGGGCCGTGATGGATTTGCTTTGAAAACGACCACCAAGTCAAGAAAAAAATAGTCTATTGCGTTATCCAAGTGCTGATAGACAGTGAGTAGAACAAACAACCGAGCTGCTACTGTCCCATCGTTTCATACTGATGCACACTACTGACATGCGTGTTGTATTGACCGAGAAGTTGGCACTAAAAAGTGGCGATATTGAACACCAGTCAGCCGGCAAACAGCAAAATAAGCGGTGTTGCTGAGTTTGATTTTGGAGGGTACCTGAAATTTCGGGGACATTTGGTAGGTGTTTTCTGATTAGCCAGGTCACTACAGCAACAGTCCTCAATAAGAGACATCCACCGGGAGGACCAAAATGCCCTTAATTGCAAGAGACCCAGTAGACAGACCTAGGAATAGCCAAAATCAATCAGTGCGTTCATTCGAAGCCTACGCACAAGTAAAGACGCAACCCATTAGTTTTTCGACCAAGGAAGAGAGGTTCTTTATACTGAACTTTTGAACAAGTAATACAAAAGACTGCTATATTTGCATCGCGCAGATTGACAAGCCTGCCATATGACCGTATTGCCCCTCCGACAACCATGCGATGGATGCGCGCCATTTCAGGAACTTTCGATGCTCTCCAAGGGGTCGGCTTGGCGTCGTTCGGTAAATTAGATGACTCACGTCCATGTACGTCACTAGATGGGAGATTTAGGTGAATGAATCGCAATCATTCTCTCCAGTAAACCTACTTAGTAGCTAACCGCATATATTATGAGAGGATTTGAATCTTCCCATTGATGATTACGAAATCGATGCATTCCAGTGTTTACGTCCCACCTCCGTCATGTTCTCTTGAAGGTGTGCCGAGGAATCGTTTGTACATGTGCGTATTTACTCCCAAGGATGGGAACCATCTAAGGACCCCAGCGATCCCCACTTTTCCGAAGGTCCATGATTTCACTTTTCTTAGCAAACGCATTAAGGATGTGAAATTTATTGACCCGAGCGTAAGGAGTGGAAGGTATTAATTGTAGGACGTAACGTTGAATGTTGACAGCATTGGACCGAACGCACGAAAGGTTCTGAACTCCGAATTCATGATGGATATGAATCAGCATCTGCTCAGTGGAAGATTTACGGGCGGAAATACGACTAGGTAGGTTTTCGAAACAAAAGTTTGCCTCTCGAAGTACGGACTAAAGTTGGCATTCTACCCGACGGCACGATCGACCGATATCCTTGGATGTGGGGTTGACATGTTGAAAATCCTCAGATGAGAAACAAAACACTCTAGCACGTCCGTGGAGGCCTCGGAAACAGTAAAGTTTGTGGCAGGATATAATGTGAAAAACATCGTAGTATCGGGAAAACTATCGTCCGTTCTTATTGTGAGCAACGCGGATCGAGTTCTGTCAAAAGTTACAGCACTAGTCAGCGTTTTACCATTGAACCTGACACAGAGCAAACGTACCAGAAAAACAAACTGGAGAACAACTATACGAGAAAACGAACGTTTGATGGGACGTACCATGACGTAGAAGATACCCTTCAAGCCACCAAAAGCCAGCTTCCGACTGTCTGCGAAGAAGGTTGCCGATGAGTAGGTGTCTTCGTCATGCACTTTTTGATTACACAGCTGTTGTCCACTTAACACGTCAAACACAAGTACAGAACCTTGTTCTTCGCCACAACACGCAGCCAATCTAAGGAGTAAACGTATGGAATCAGAGTGACGGAAAAACCATGACGACACCATAGAACATTCCAAAATTCGCAAAATCCAACACCGAGAGGCTATAAGTACTGTTTACACTGGAAACAAGTAGTGTGAAGTAACTGTCCCAATGTCACCAGTATCCCAGGCCTGGACCGGTGGCGATCGAGAGAGAAGACGAGACCGAGTTCTAGAGTCTTTATCATAAGGCAAAAAGCTCGATGTGTGGATTACAAAACGATATCCAGGACGTTCAAAGACAACTGAAGCTGCCGTGAGTAAATACGAACCGCCCAAATGAACCAGATTTCTGCACTGCTTGCCAGCAGAATGATTAACATTTGCATAAATCAATCAAGAAATCACAGAGAAAGAAAAACAAATACTGATTGCAGCACATTGCGGGCCAAGTGGAAACGGGCCCTGGCCGCGATGAATATGGGCGTTTGTTCAAGTACCAGGGATACCTATGTTTAGTGGAAATTTTAGCTAGCATTTCTAGGTGACGTGTTTGTTACAACGCATCGTAACAGTCATAAGGGGTAGCGGACAGCGTGTGGACACTCCAAAACATATCAAAAATTATCGAGGCAAAGACGTAAATTAGAATCCCATGGTAGACGTTGGGCTCCACTGGCCTTGTCATCATCAGGAATGGGACAGTCGAACAAACCGTGAAAATCACAACTAGGTACGAGCAGTACACATGCTGTTGTGGTTATCGTGTGTGAAACGACGTTAGCGGTTCAGTTGTCCACGTCAGTTGAAAACGTGGTTAGGACCTGAAGAACCCAGCCAATCACATAGGGACTTTTGTTCCCTCTGTCAGGAATTCGATTCGTTCAGCAGTTGCAAACTGTTGTTCCAGGAGCAAGCTTCAGTTGACTAGTCTTGCGCAGCTGGTGATTTAACTTGGGTATGACCTTTGCAACTGATTATCACGTCCTTTATGAAACTCGAGGACAAGTTGGGAGAATCCTACCATTTACGAAGAATCCGCTTGCTCAAGTCAACAGCCGGTTATGGAGAGCACCACATCCTGAAATTGTGATTACGTTCCAAAAGAGAAAAGAACCTGGAAGTACAGTGAAAACCATCATACTGCTTTCCGGAGTTTTACTTAACGTAAAATCATATAACAAAATTATTTCTTTCACTAATTTTTCTTACGATCGATAACCAACTACCAACCATACACAATTAAGATTTTCTAGAGCAGTGTGCAAAGGTCCGGTAAAATTAAAGTAACCTTGTGACCACAAGACAAGATATACTCAGCCTATTGATTTTTACGACGTTTTAGGCATGGGGTGCTGAGACACTTTGCATTTGTCCACCACTACACGGCAGCACAGCAGGAATGCAACGCAACTTCCATTTATTGTGGACGTATACGATCGAACAAATAAAAGCTAATGCAGAGTTAACGAAACCACCACCATCAAACTGTCAGTGTTCAGATTATGAAAAGTTTTCATGACAGGTTTACGGCTAAATAATAATAATAAAGGTTCTGTGTGAGAACCAACCGGGAAGTTAGCTAAAAAGCATTACTTTTTTGAGTCTGGAGACCAGCATAGACACCCAACATAGCTTGGAGTAGTAAGAACACGGAAGCGTGAGATCGTGTGTCTGACTGGGTCCACCCGGAACACATCCACGTTCGCATCCTTGCCTCCGACAGCCAAGTAGGAACCATCCGGGGAGAATTGGCATAACCACAATTCACCATCGCGTTGATGCAGTGTTTGGATACAGAAGGCAGGAAAATCTTGCCTGTGGGAGTTGGGAAGGACAAATCGTGGGAAAATGTGTGACTAAGCCGATAGAATGCTGTGCGTAGAAAGTGTACAGAGGTCACTTATGAACAAAAGAGAGCTTAACTGAGAAGGCATTATCATGGAATATATTTTGAATCCGTAGTTGAGTGAGCAATGGGGCAGCCACCATTTTGGAAACCCAAGAACCTGTAAAAAACGGTTTCATTCAATGATTCACCCGGAGATCTCTCACCCATCCTAAGTTGACGACAGACGTTTCGCTAATTATAAATTGAAATTTGTGATCGTCAACTATTCTCGGGATAAAGAACAGACAAGGGAGTGTCACAAGCAACACTGAATAGTCCTCATCAAAAGCCCAGTGATCTACCACAACAAACGCTCGCGGGATATGAACTCGAAGGAAGGATTTAGCAAGGTATCCCTAATACCAAGTACTTTCATTTTGGATGGGGGGGGGGGAATCTAAATCCTCAGTGACCCAGTGAGCTGTACTGGGGGATGTCCGCCCGACACTCACAGAGCCTCTCATACCAGGTTGGTCAATGGGTAGAGGTCTGACGAACAGTCTGCTGGCCCTCCAGGTTGGGGGTTGGAACATGTGTGGCGACGTGTTCCGTAAAATTGGTAATGTACTTGCATTTCCAGCCAAACACCGCTGCCTTGCGGTTAGGCTTTTGAGCCAAAGGCTTCCGTTGAGAACCCTAATCGTCCTTCCGTCTAGGTGTGGGCGCCCTGACAGTATCCCAGCCCTCGTACAACCATGACATTTACAGATAACAATACTCTCATGCCACATCGGCCGTCGCGTGGTGCCATCAGCCG
>SJOL01000641.1:6040-19128 GCA_004794785.1 Opisthorchis felineus | reverse complement strand
TGGCTGGAGACGTTGCAAGAAATGGCGGCTAATCGATGTCAGTGGCGTTCGTGCTGTCAGTTTCTTTCCAGACTGTCTGATTGAGTGCTTGGAGGTGTAGGCACCTCAGAACGCTTGACATAGGCCAGCACTAGGTCCCCTCCCTCACCCACTCTTTTTCTCTTCTTTTCACTCTAGGGCTTTAAATATAATTATACGAACCTTATGGTTGTACGGCAGTGAAGCATCAGTGTCAACACTGATGTTGCTGTCTTTGATGATGACGACTCTAAATCTACCCAATTTTTCGAAATTCGTTGAAACTGAGTAATAATGCGCCAAAAATCCTCGCTTTTTTCTGGAGCTGGTTCTCATAAGCCCCAAAAACGAGGAAGTGAACTTAAGTGCAGTGTGATGTGCACTCTTCACTGCTGACATTCGTGAATTCGATTCTACCCATTGCTCACACGATAAATAGATAGTGCAATTAAGATTATTTCGTCAACGTATGAGAAGAGACCTCGGGATGCATCAGACGAACGGCTACCTAGTGTTTGGAGCGAACTTAAGTTCACGGTTCGAACTCAACCTCTGCATCTCGACTGCTACTATCTAGGCTTGGGCAACATTGTAGTATCTCAGCTCTCATGCTCCCTCTAACTTGCACGGCAGGCATCTTATTTTAAAGGTGTTTGGAGATACGTCAAAATGAGTACCTAAGCCACAGTCAAACGTGACGCAGTGAACAGAAGGTAGTCTAAGTGCCGATTCTATACAAAAGTGGGGCGCCAGACCGTAAATAAAGCGGCATTATGATTCGCTAAAAGTCCGATAAAAATGCCATTTTGCCGTCGAAAAGGTATGCTGCAATTTGCATAGCTCTTGGCTTTTGTGTACAATGATTCCTATCTATTATACAGTATTTAGATAAAGTTTGTCAAAATGGACATCTTGATAAAGTGGCTTCGCTAAGCCTTCTGTCAGGTAGATTGACGGGTTTATGATATAGGGAAGAAACTGGAACGATGACCAGGCGCCCTTTGGCTTCCTTTGCAGGACAGATGAGTGTTGGGTCGTGTTTTAGGATGGAGCATTGAGGAACACGATTGGGCAGCATTCTTCACAGGTGAGTTTCATTTCCCATAAAAACTCACAACAGCTTTAACCAGAGAACAAACATTTTGGTCAAATCCGACATGTGCACTGGAAGTGTCAAACGTAATGACCATTGGTTTGGGCCAGGCAGTGAACACAAGAAAGTTGGTGATTCGAAAATTCTCCGAACCCGAATACAGTCCCTCAAAGTTTTGTATGATGGATTGAGTTAAGTAACCGTATGTCAAAATGGAGGTTGTTTACTTTCGTAGATCATGGTTACTCATTACTGTGTCCTATAATTGGGTCCACGCGAACCGCTCAAACATCTAAGCGCATGAGTGGTTGATTTTGATGGCGAGACAAACGCGGGATATGCCAAGCAGAGGAACAATCAGGTGTTTTCGTGCAGCCACTTCTTCAACGTTTTGATACCAATTGGATAGTCACTACGAGCCTATAAAGACACCCAACCAGTGTGGTGCTAACAGTGTTTTTCGCTACGGTGTTCTGACGAAAAATTTCACAACCCGAGTGGAGTTATGCTCGAACCATTCGGTTCGTTCAAACGATAGGAAGCTCAGTGATTTAAGGGTACTACGGAGAATCATATGTTGGGCATTCTAATGATTTAAGTAAGTTCTGCAGCTTATCAGACCCAAACCTCACTTAAGTCCACATTGGTTTGACTACTTATAAGCCGTAAACTTGAATTTGGACATTTGTGAGCTAACATTAATCAGTCCAACATAAAGTTATGCAAATGTATTGACTGAATGATAGGCGAAATGGCTGTGCACCATATACAGACCGCAGCCATCACTTGTATGCGTGAAGGCACAAATGCACTGACGCCCTGTCTACTACACTGAAACTAATTCGAATCGCTCGGCGAGAAAGTCAAATCCAGATAAGGTTTGGGATGGAGTGTGTCAGCGAGCTGGTTAACTCAGGTAACGTATTCGTCGGCTTGACTGCGTTTCTAACTGAGGGTAAACGAAGATGACAAATGTGAACATACAACCAGAAACCGAGGCTCACTTAGATTGATGCACGTGATTGAGTCCAACTGTAGTCGACTGAGGCGGTGCGCATCGGAATCAGACATGAGCTAGGGAAACTGGTTCAATTCCGAATAGCTTTTTCTGCCAAACGAATTAGTGGCGTTGTCACCGACCAACGACTAAGGTTCGAATTCACAAGACTGGTGATATGGAAATTGGAATCTGTGGCGACAACTCCGCCCAAATTAGTTGGTACTGAGTTCGAAAAGAATCTTCACATGAATGCTTTTAGGGTGACGGCTCCAGTTCACAGCACCCAAATGCATCAAGCATGATCGCATCGGGCAAATTGTAAAATATGAAGCTTAACGTTAACTTTAGGCAGGGAACTTCCTTTTGTGTCACCTCATGAGCTTGTTGGCAAATGACAAGAGCGTTAGTCAGGAAGAGGTCACAACCTAAGAATTACCGGAAAAAAAGTTCTTCTTACTCAGTTTGGATGGCCGGTGCTCACTGGGGAGCAGCAAACTCTGTCGGCCTTCATCAGTTGAAAGTTCACGCAAGCATTCCTTTACGAAAACGTTGGGTGTTATTTTTTGCTGTACACCTGTCTGCTGATGTCATATAATTCATACTGTACCTGAGAAACAGTTACATGTCCGAAACTTCTTTGCCAATCGCGTTCAGTAAGAATCAGGTTTTGGTTTCGGTCAATCTGCTACGCACATAGCGACTGATGAGTAAAGGAGTATGCGTAATTCGTTGTAAACGGGATATGGAAAACGTAGACAGAAGTCCTGTGCTATCAAACACCGACCAAGCGTGTAATTTATCTATAAACGTCTATGGAAAGGTACAAGCAAACGCCCCATTTCTCTTTCCACAGACGATTGGCTTCTTTTGATTGAGGGCGATTACAGTGCTTCATTGCAGTACAACTACGCCTGTAGGCTACATGCCCTCAAAAAGTTCGAGATAAACCCAGTCGACCAATTGCCAAAAGTGAGCGCCAAAAACCAAGGTAGAAACCTCATAGTTGTTACTAATATTTTCTTCTTCCGGAATGGAAGTGAGTGTTTTCATCCAATGGCTGTTGGTGGAGGTAGCCAAGATATTAACATGGGGTACAAAT
Organism: Opisthorchis felineus; assembly: GCA_004794785.1. NCBI lineage: Eukaryota > Metazoa > Platyhelminthes > Trematoda > Opisthorchiida > Opisthorchiidae > Opisthorchis > Opisthorchis felineus. The sequence goes on along the minus strand of SJOL01000641.1, from coordinate 15,918 downwards.
GCAGCAACTGCGATTACCGAACAATCACTGTCCCGATTCTATTGACTGCGAACTTCCGATGACTTCCCAACCACTACAGTTGATTATGCCCGTGTTGGTATGACACTTGACTTCCGAGCTTCCTTGGTTGGCTGGGTACTCGTGAACAATCAGCTCTGTGCCGTTTCAGGAGGACTTGCACTGGTCGAAATAATAACCGCTCCTTATGTATGGACCGACCGGGAAAGACTTTATCGAGAAATAACCACCCTCCTACACATCACAAAGGGCTAAGATACAGTCCTTTCGCTGGAGGTTTCAAAGCACATGTCGTGTTGGGCTCCTCAGTCTACATGTAGCACGATTTGTGGTGCGTTTAGTTTGGACGCAAGGCGTAATTACAATAAGAAACGTCTTTTAAAACTGTGTACCGATCATCAGGTGCTCTTCAGCAGTCCTACATTGACGCAATAGACGCTGTTGCCCTATGAGCTCGACATAGATCAGTGGTTAAGGGGCGAACTTACCGACCGAAAGGTTTGTGGTTAGAACCCAACCTCAGCATCTCAACTGCTCTTCTCTAGGTAGTATTTCAGCCCTCGTACTTCCTTCGGGTGGCATGGCAGCTAGGCACCAGAAGGGTGTTACAGCTGAGCGAACTGTTGCGCTACTTAGCATCCCCTAATACTGGGCAACAGCAGAGCCAACACGATCATTTAGTCATTATCTAACAGTGAAGAGGATCAATACTCAACTGCCAGTCATTCTGGATTGATTCAGACCATGCTCTAGTTGGATGCAGATTCTCACCGAATTGCCCACTTAGACTCAGGAGGCAAGTTTTCCGTTTAACAATCGAAAACCTTCTGAGCCACGGACTATAACACACCAAACTTTAGACTGCCAAGCTTCAGAAGACATTGAACACAACTGGAAAGAGATGGGAAATCAGCATTTGATGCTTTCGGGCGTGCATGCACTAACCAGTGGATCTCAGAAGGGTTATTATCACTTTTTTTTACAAGACGCAGCACTCGTTCAAGACCGTTACATAGTTCGGTTAGATGAACTGTTAGATGCCAAATAAAATGAAGTTTGTATATGGACAGAGAAGAGTAGTTGAACTTGAAGTTTTGAAAAAGGGATGGAGGAGTCCAATGCGCTGGAGAAGGCACGGAGGCGTAACTATCTAATTTGCAAAGCGAGACCCAGTGGGCTAATGAAAGCCGATCGTGGAAATTCAACACAATAGAAGTCAGTGTCTGGATTGCTGGGCAGAACGAACAACCCAGTTGGCCATCTGCTTCTATACCAATGCCCTTCATTCGACCCGTTCAACTCGAGTCGAGGTATGTGATCCTCCCTCAGTACCCTGAAGTGCCATCGGGTTGCCGGGCTAGATGAGCTTCCGCCAGCGCTACTTAAAGACGGCGATAGATTTTGTATTCAGCCATAACTAGATTTCTTGAACTTGTTTTGGAACAAGAAAACGTTTCTGACAACTGGAATAGATCAATTATCATGCCTCTATTCAGAAAAAGCACACAAAGCTACTGTTCCAACCATAGAGGTGTACGCCTGTTATAGCGCGGTTACTGGCTTCAGTGATATTGGGATGTCTGACCCTTGAGACGCAAATCCAACAGCATCAAGCAGGGTTTCGTCCGGTTGCGAGGCAGTGCTTCAGCCCGTGTGCTTACATCTGTTTGCATGCCAGCTATGTACCGAAAGGGTCCCGCAGCTAACCAACAGAGGGGGTGCAGTGGTCGCACTTTCAGATTACACCAAATGCACCACAAACACTGCTGGCCAACAATCGTGGCTTTCTTCGGGTTCAAGGGAGTTTTTGACTCCGCAGATAGGCCAATCCTTCTACATACACTTGTCCAAATAGGAATGCTCTTGCTCTTCATGCTCTGTATTCCCATGCTTCAGATAGTGTAAGGGTTGGAAACGAAGTATCCAGAGGTTTCCCCACAACTAGTGGGACTGGTCAAGTTTTCCTTACCTCTCCCGAGCTGTTCAGCTTTGTATCTATGGTATCACAAAATGCACAATTCAAGGGACTGAGGCTCTTGGTAGCAAAAAATTTCACCAACAGAAAAGCTAGCAGTATGCGGAATATATTGCACTGTTATAGGGCGAGCATCAGTCCGCACAGTCTACTCCAAGTAGAATTTCGGGGAATTTTCCTTGTGTTCGGGATGCGTGCCGCGCCTGTAAAGACCCCCCGGCGTCCTTCTGAAACCTCAGGGATAACCTGACTTTGGTTACAAGTTTGCTTATCTGGGCAGCTGAAAAAGCCCCGACTGTGACGGAAGTCAATACACGTATGATCGAGGCGGCACCAAGAATTGTGACCCTGAGTCAATTCTGGCGTCAGAAACGAATTTCACTGAAGCTAAAAAGGGCTGTGTATAAGGCAGGTATAGGATGAGTCGTAGTGTATGGTTGTGAAAATTGGCCCCTTCGATCTGAGTATCCTAAACGGCTCCAAACGTTCGACCGTGGATGCCATCGTAGCATAGCAGGCGTTAGCCGGCTGCAGCGTGTTCGCAATGAAATGATGCGTAAGCAAGTACTCGGTCGTGATTCAGAATCAATAGAGCAGCAACTAAAGTTAATTAGGTTACGGTGTTGGGAGATACACTACACATACCCCACCAAAGTATGTGGTGTTTTCTACTCGGAACTCTTGTTGGGAAAGGCTCAGGCGGAACAGACCTTGATTGACCAATGCGAATTGAAGACGGGGCTACTGTCAAACTGAGTGCTGTGGGATCTTTGCCTCTTGCTGATTGAGACCCCTTGCACATGATTAGATACCCCACAGGAAATGGCATGTTAAAGGTTCCAGTGGCGAGAATGCCGTCAATTCTTAGTTAGATTGCCTAATTAAGGTTTGTCTGTCGTTGTATGCCGGGCCCATGTTGAGTAAGGTTCAACGAGGGCGTTGGGTCAATCCCACCGATGGCGTCTTGCTTCTGTATGATGCGTTTATTTCGTTGCTGCTCCAATACGTGAACAATTTTTTGTGGTTGTTTCTTATGGGAGCATAAGGCTAATTTTTCACTTGGCTACCACCCTTCTATCTTTGTTACATCCTTTTCTACGGCACTATTACCCATGGCCATATGAAGATCAAGCACTAGGTGTTTGCTGTCGACAATGATAACGAGGAGTGACGTGGATTAACTCGAGAAGGTCATGGTCAAACTTGAAAGTAGGATAGGGGGATGAAGTACGACCAAAATTTGCGGCTAAAACGGAACGTATCGCTCGTCAATCAGACTTACATGCCACAGGCGTGTCGTTGTAAAAGTGATATACTATTGAAGTCCGTCGGAACACCGAGGGGAGGGTTGTGGAAAATACAAGTGGACAGCTGTGCGCGCACCGAATCCTCTATAAGTTCTTCCAGTCGTCGAGGCGGCAACATCGTCTGAGGGGGAACAAAAGCTTGGATTCGATTGATAAGCTGCAAACGGCTTCCTGCATCTTTACCAGCCCAGCCACCAGCTTGCGCACGAAGTTCCACATTGGTTCGACACATCAAACAGCTTGAAAAGAAAAACAATAGTATTAATTTCAATATAAACGCCGGACTTAACTGTGAAAACGACAATCCTAGCGGACAACAGAGGTCCGCCGCTAACATTGTAAGTTCCTCGGCACAGCGTATGGACGCATGGTCAATGATTAACAAGTGTGTGTTGGGCATCATTATTGTACGTAACGATCAGTGGGAGACAAGTCGCTAATAATCACGTTGACAGAAAAAACAGAACGCAACCGAGATTGTGTGTGATAGGGATAGTAAATAGTCCCACCTGAATTCAAGATAGTTGTGGCGAGTGGGGTTTTGAAGAAAATCTTATCAGGCAGGCACATCTATAAATGGTTTACAAGGGTGAGGGGATAATGAACGAGATTCCAATACTTAAAACTCAAAACTGGCACTCGGATGAATCTTTGAGTCCTTCTCAAAAAAAAAGAGACATCGGTTGGCCAGGGTAAACTCAGTGCTTTCACGTGACTTTTTTTATGATAGAGTGATGTTGACGCAACCTAGCTGCGAATGGCCTTTGAACGATTAGGCGACACTCAGTAGATTATGCTGAACGACTGCACTGCATTGATTTGGTGGTCCATATCGATCAGATGGTTTGCAATTGCAGTGGCCATGTGTTTAACTTTTGAGATTCTAATCCAAGGTGGAAAACACTGAACTGTTCTCTGGGATAGACACCGAGCCATTCGACCCGCATAGTGTGCGGAACAGTCGTAAAAAGTGGAATAGATTAACAGTGAAGAATCGTAGACTGCCAATCAAACTTTCGATTGTGTTGAGCAGACGGGCACTAAAGAAGTGGGCTCTTATCTGTGTTTCATTGATTGTTCTTCGGAGGAAGGCTATTAGGCCACGTAAGGCAGTCTCAAAAATCCTGTCTTGTAAAACGGGCAACCTTATGTAGGAATAAGAATAATCCAGCTGGGGCGGAAAGAGGATTGTACAGTGATATGGATACAAAATAAACGAAACTCGCAAATACGTACAAGTGACATCACTAGTAAGGATTAGGTACGAGTGTCAGTGTGGAGACGAAGAGCGAAGGACAACAACGAACCAAACAACTTTAGGTTTTCGACAAGCAATCGATAGAGCTGTTGTGCCAGCAGTCCATTTCACATGTCGGTTTGATCGTTTCAATCGGAATAACTTTTTTGAGAGCAAGCACTGAAATGCATCAGTGTGGTAGATGCGTGTTTTGATAAAGGTCCTTTGCAACACCGCAATATCAGCACACTATTTGCTGCCATGTGTCCCTAACTGAGGAAGCCTCATTGAATGCCTTCTCGTCAGGGAGGTGGAAGAGCGAGAACAGGTATCGGGCGCTATTGTCTGACTGACGAACTACGAGTCTATTGAGGAAGCCGACAGCAGCTAGAACACAGACGAACTCCGGTGGAATGGGTAGATGAATCTAAAAGTCATGATGACAGTACTGCTGCATCTGCTTCACCATCTTTCAGGTTGCAAGCAGTTAGCCAACTATGCATTGTCAAATAGAGCATCGTCACCTTCATCCCCACATTTAACAACCATGCGGGATTGTGTGGTTGCTGATCGAACACATGCTACGGCTCGTGCATCAAGCTGGTGAACCGTGTTGATATGCTTGCTTGCATATCCTTTCTCTGTAATTAATCCACTACTGTTCGCATGCTATTCTACTCCAACACATTGAGTGCTGGAGTACAGAAGCACCGACTCCACAGGTTGTATGCGTTTATTGGATAAGGAAGCAAGCAGTTCCGGAAGCTCTCGAGATGAGACACGTGTATATTTAACCTAACAAAGATGCATGTCCAGTTCAGTGATTTATACCATAATGCTGTTCATTTGTCGTAACCACGAAAGCTCATGACCGTTGCTACTGACTGGTTTACCCAGGGAAATTGAGGTAAGTAGGTCAATTTGAATGTTGACTGGTAAATAGTTCTTGAAACAAAAAAGATGTCCGCCCAAATAGTAAGCAAACCTAAAGAATGCTCACCTCGCTAGTGTGTGAACACGTTCCGTGTTGCGCTGCATCGGTGTGATGCGGTTCCGCAGTAGGGTGACTGCAGGCATCACCTCGTTCGCTTCCAAATGCTCCAGAAAGCGCTGTTCCAGCAAGAGGAACCGTATTTCATCAGCACTATCTAGATCTCCAATCAATGGAGCTAAACGGTCGACCGCAGCCTCTGCCTGAACAAAGAAAATATTGGGTGACGAATACATTTTGAGTCAGTAGACAGTAAACCAAGCCTTGAGAAGAGAGATAAACTGGAAACGTTCAACCTTTATTCCTATTGTCTTTTAAAAATTTTTTCCTTTGAAGGAGATTGAGTGAATCGTATCGAATTGTCCAGCCATAGCACCCCGTAGGTGCCTGAATGCCATGCCACCAGAGGGAAGCATGAGGGTTGGTATATTGCCAGGTTGCTCAAGCCTAGACAGAGGTAGTCGGGTTCGAACCACGGACCTTCCGGTCAGTAAATTCGCGCTCTAACCACTGAACCATCTGCCCCACCCCCCCAGATTGAGTGAACTGAATGTAGAATTTCAGCAACCACATATGAAACTGTCAATAAGTGTATGTAGCTTACCGGAGGATAGCAAAAATGACAATTTCCTGTGAGAAATTTCATCCACTTGAGCGATACTGCACCTGCAACGCGCCAGGAGATCCTGTTGAAGTCCGAAGAGACAAGCTACCAGTCTATTACGGAGATAGGGGTGTCAACATTGGGAGGAGCGGCGGCCAATCCGCCAATTTCTTCCCAGACTGTCTTATCGAGCGCTTGGATGTGTAGGCACCTCAGAATGACTGTGATAGATCGGCCCCAACTTCCCCTCACTCTTTTCAGCTTAAAGCTTCAAATATAATCAAATAAACTGTGGTTGTGATTGTGAAGCGTCAGTGTAAACACTGATGTTTCTGTCTCTGGTGCTGAGTGATGTCGACTGTGGTTGGGAGCAATGGTCCTCTGGTGATTCGACGCACAGTCATCCAGTCATCTGTTGACCACAGATGCCAGCCTATCATATAGTATACGTAAGTATACATAGTGATATTTCGAAGAAAGGAAACTCGAGCAATTCCCAACGTTTCTCTACCGGATTATCCATTCCTGAAGGCTACTCTCACCTTCGCACAAAGTTCACGATTTTGTGCTGTGAGCGGTGACCTTACCCCTCCAGAAGAACCGTGAATCCAGCCATCTGTCAAAAACGGGCAAACTCATGTTTCAGGGGCCCAATCATAATTCTGAAAGATGAAGTGGAACCCAAGGCCTCAAAACTATTAGAGACCTGCTGAAAAGATCGACCTAGGTGAACAATGGTCTCAAATTAAAAAATGACGTTGTTTCCCTTCCATAAATGTTGAGGCTAACAGCCCGTTAGTGAAAAACATCAAGCCTAATTTCACCCTTTTCTATATTACTACTTTGGCATCACTTATCATGCGACAGTTGCTCATTGCAACGCCTTCACGTGTCTTGCTATTCTTACCGATTGACGCATCGAATACTGACGAAGACAGGACGCCATTAAATGACTGATTAAGGCTGGGTAGTCTTCTGTGCACTCCAGTTTGCCACCGTGCAGTCAGAGTAGGATGCTGCACTCAGAGATGCGCAGACAGCAGAGTAGCGACCGTTCTACTGTATGCAGTTTTTTAATAGATTGTCACTACTCGACCCCCAATTTCAACCGCGAGATCGCCGTGAATGGACGCCAAACGAAGAGTTCGATGGGTTGACTTCGAAAAAACGGGACTAAATAGGTAAAACAACAAAGGGCAGGAAGAGAGTCCGTCCACCTAATTGAGTGGCGTCTCGTGAAGATGGGAGAAATTCGGTGTGGATTGCGTCGGGATGACATAAATAGACTGTTATTTGGTGAAAAAACACTCATGCTAGGTAAGTATAAGGGCACGTGAAAACCGTTATCAAATAATGGAGGGGAAATGTAGCAACGAGATTTAAGCTATGAAGAAAGCTACGGTTAAAAAAGAGCACAGCGAACGTGCCACTGAGTACGGTTCTGTGCAATGTCAATCAATGTCGTGTCAACCACAAGTATCCAATCTGTTGGACTTCAGCCAAGGAGTCGAGCTGACTTAATTGATGACAATTCAGAAGTCATTTTTAGAGTTACCTGTTCAAATTTCTGGTTGACGAACACCATAAATAGACACAAATAAATAATAGTCCAGCACTTATACCCTTTCGGTGCCTAGCTGCCATGCCACCCGAAGGTACGAAAGCTGAGATACTACCAGGTTGCCCAAGCCTGAACAGGAGTAGTTGAGACGCCGGGGTCGGATTCGAGCCACGAACCTTCCGGTCAGTAAGTTCCGCCTTAAGCACCGAACTATCTTGACTCTTCCTTTAATTCAGACGGGGTAAGTCGGACCGAAGACGTCTAGGCAGTCGGTGAGGCCGCGTTCTTCGGACATGGCTGAGACAGCGAAGCTGGTTGAAGAGAACCACGCAGCGCAGATCTGCCACGTAAGATGCGATGCCGTGATCCTGCACTGCATACATGTTGCCGCCACCGAAACCGAGGAACTTTCTGATACAGTAATTATATACGCCTCAGGGATCCCAGTCTCTCCTGGGGCTTTTATTTTTGAGGCGATTGACAACTGAAGTGGTCTGTTTCACTAAGCCGCCACGATACCGATGTGTGTAGGTCTCTGTCTGAAGATCTAGGTAGTTTAGCAGTTGGCTGGGGAGTGCGCTACCAGATCTCCGTTTTTGTTGCACGAGTGGCTGTATGGGCTGATTCTTACCAGAAGCAAGACCAAGCATATGCGAAGTTCGTTGACATCACTAATATTCAAGGCATTTGCCGTATGTGCAGCAACATTCAACGGGTATGGAACAGCATAGTTTCTAGCAGGACTGGTGGCTTCAGGTCGGAAATTTCAAGAGTTAAGAGCCATGTTGAGGTGCACCTATTATCGCCAGCCTGGAGATATAACAATATAAATAATCCAGTCTTTGTATCGTTCGCGGTGTAACTAACACAGCCCTTCTGAACTTGTTGAATAGATGCCTTAAATACGGGCCAGTGATAGTCAACTGCAACCAAGTGATTTCGGGGGCGACGCAAGTAGTTGGCTATCAGCCGCATGATGCTGTTAGAGAGGCTGACTTGAGTAGAAGGATCTTCATACGTCTAAACGATCGACGTTTTTACCTCTTCGCGAGCAATCCGGCTCTCGCTCGCACCAGGGTATGATCAGATCTTCTTCTCAGTAAGACCAACAATATTTTACAACTGATAGCCAGAGATTTTATCCGAACAGAGTTGATTTGAAGCACTGTGACCATCATCTGGATACTACGTTCATAAATGTCGTTTACAATGCTGGATGCAGGTATTAATGACGAGCAGCTGGTTCGATGAAGGAAAGTTAGTAAGTCTATCACTGTTTTATATTGGTGTCCTTGGCTTCCCTTCTTTCCCTTTCACATATATTTTCTTCCCCCTGTTCCCATCCCATTATTAGGCCCCCTTGTAGGCCCATCAGTTAGGACTGATGATTACGTTCGTCTTGCATCGGTTTTGCAAGCAACATCTGCGCGTCATCCGGCGCTGACATCCTCTGGCACCCCGAAATCAATCTCCAGGATTCAACGCCCAGTTTATCTGGCTGCCTTCAATGTTCGCACTTTGAAGCAAGCAGGGAAACAAGCTGCCCTTGCTCTCCACTTGACAAGCTTGACATTGATATGCGCAGTGTATCAGAAACAAGAACTAAAGATACAAGCACATTGGTTGAGCTAACCTCCCTATCACTCTTCACTCGCTTCCGGCTGCGCACCTCCGGTGATCCAGAGGCTGCTGTGGCAGGATGTGCAGGGGGTGGCATCATCCTAAGTCACCGGGCGGAAGGACCCGCTGATAGTCTTCTCTGGGCGGTTTGTCTGGCAACATCCGTGAAGGAGTTTTACACACAGGAAGTTCAACGCTGCCTGTTCGTCGTGTCTGCTTACTCCCTAACCGACTGTAGTTCTGACAACATCAAAGGCAAAATATATGACGCTTTGCAGCGAACTAGAAGCCGAGATAAAGTGTAGTTTCCGGAGATCTGAATGCATAAGTGAGCATGCTTGGCGCATGAGATTCAATTAGGTGATCGGCATGGGTCAGTAAGTACGGGTAATGGCGAACGATTGCTTCAGCTATGTGGGGACCTCAGGCTGTTTTTATGCAGTGCTAACTTCCGAAATAGCCTAAGTCTGGCCACATGATGTCCTCCAGCAGCGTGCCGGCTACGAACTAAAATTGATCACATCGCCATCAGTTACCGATGGCGCGGATTAATAACCGATCGCCG
>SJOL01000634.1:7108-67992 GCA_004794785.1 Opisthorchis felineus | reverse complement strand
TATTGAACCTACTGGACCGCTTGAATCAACTACAATGCCGATTGTCATGGTGTGGCTCAGCGGCGCGTCATTTCGTTCAAGGCCGAATGTAGGTTGGCGTCACAAATTTGTTCAGTCTATTACAATTCAGTATTTTTATGCCCACCGTTGCTCGTTTGAGTTTTATCAGTAAAAATTTGATTCTGCTTACCAGCTGTATCCGTTATTTTCGAAAACTAGTCACCACAACAGCTGCAGCTGTTGTTGGACAGTGCATTGACTCTCCAACCAACGCTGCCTCATCCTGCGGGGCACGGTGACCACTGCGCAAAGAGTCCTCTGTATGCCAATCAATTCAATAATATAACCTCCCGGCTCTAGGTGTGGGGTTTCAGGAAGGTCTGAAACATTCCTAGCGCATTCATCCTCGCCAACAATGCACACTTGGGGTTCTTTTGGTGAGACCCCACTCTGAAGCCCATGAACACAGTCATTTACCGCCCGATGAAGCCAGAGGGTGAAACATGTCAAAATTCGCTTAAAAGCAGCAATGGCTTCATATGCACTCTGAAAAACTACAATAGTTCTCTTGCATAGGCCATATAATCTAGTTTCCACCCTCCTACAGCTAGCTGAAAACTGAGGCCCCAAACACCCGCTCATGGCAAAGTGGTTAAAACGCACAGGTGAGCTAGAAACAGTTTTTGCGTGCCATCTGAACTTCCAAACTGTCTATTTGGTGTTGTGAAAAGGATATCAGCGTCGGAGAACGCCTCAAGATGCTGAAAATATAAAAGAACATTAAGAATAATGGCGCCCGCCTCACAGTATGGCTTCTATGGATGCGCGCGTCGTTTGATCGTACCCGCCGGCTTCTAGGAGATGCTGAAAAAACACGGCAAAATTCCTAAAATTGTTACACTCTTGTGAACCACGCACCGATCTGAAGGGGAGAGCCTCCCTCTCTGACGCAGTGGGATCAACCAACTGAAAGCTTCTGTGACCGTTGGAGAATATCACTTCTGCTCGTTATTGCATTGGCACTGGAATCAATGGACTTCGTTGAGCTCCTCTGCAACCCCTGATGATGCAGTAATTAAAGGGACTGGTGATACGATGGATGGGCGCACCGCGTGCAGTGAGTTATCTCGCGTAACTCAACATTGACGTAGGACGTCTGTCCACAGAGGGGCAGGCAAGAGTGCGGACTTCTAACAAAACCGCATTATTCTTGTTAAGAAGAACCCTGGAATGAGTAAAACCGAGGGTGCTGTCTCCAGGCACGGGGTGACAAATGACATTAGCTGAAAGATCCTGGTGTCGGGCCCTCCAGTGCTTATTGCCTGCCCTTATTCAACACCCAGGAATCCATGGGATCTGATCCGATATCGTGAGTGAACTACGACAGTCAGTATCCGCCAGCTTGCTTTTTAAGATCTTCCGGAATGCCTGAAGGCTATTTCCCCTGAATCGTGCTACGGCCCTTGGAAACTACCATCAAAAATCAGAGTAAAGCAACCGTTTTGACTAAAGAAGAACGCTTCGACCGGTGGGCCGAATACTTCGAACAACAATTCCCGTGGCCATTAGCTGCCACTCATCTGGAGCCTGCAGCTGGAGTAGAACCCCGGACGATGAACCCGGAACCCGTTATAGCCTCGGAGGTTCCTGACTGCCTACGTTCTATCAAGCGCCACCGAGCTCCTGATACGGATGAACTCCCACCAGTATCGTTCAAAGATTTGGGTGAATTTTCCAGTCAGCGCTTGTCTGATCTGTTTACCTGCATTTGGGAAAAGGAGACTGTCCCAGACAATTAAGTAGGGCGATGATAGTGCCCATTCTCAGAAAAGGAGCTGTTGGTCAGTGACGTAATCACAGGGGGATCAACTTGATTCCGGTCATGACGAGACTTTTAAGACCAGTTGCCCGTTGTCGCGTTATGGTTGCTCGTGTAGACACTGGCTTGGCAGCAGCAACAAAGATTCCGGCCTGGTAGGGGTGTAATGACCAAACCTTCACACTCCATCAGGTGCTAGGACAACGCCATATGTACAAAGTACTCACAGTTTAAGTATTCCTGGATTTCCAAAGCGCATTGGCTTGGTTGACTGGTCTGTTCCCCTTTACACGATTGCCCAGCAAGGAATGCCCTAGAAGTTTATGAACATAATACGTTCTCTGTATTCTCGGACTTCCGGGCGTGTGTGGGAGTATACGAAGAGCTTTCCAAAACCTTCCTTACGCAAAGCGATATTCGCCAGGGGTGCCCAACCTGTCCATTCCTATCTGATTTTGTGATTGATGAGATGTTGGGACGAAGGCTGGAAGGCCGTCAAACCCCTCGTGTTAAAATAGCTGCTGACGAAAACCTTGTTGAACTGGAAAATGCAGACGACATCGTTCTCAGAGTGGCTAAAGCAGAGAGTTGGTCAGTCTTTGACCTGGGAGAGAGTTATGAAAGAGATTATGGGTGATGTCGGTACGACTCGCCTTCCAGGATGGGGACCGCGTGATCCCCACCGCGCCTGGTTGGTGACGCTGGAAGATATGGTTGCCAATTGATGTCAGTGGCGTTCTTGTTGTGTGTTTCTGTACCTACTGCCTGGATGAGTGTTTGGATGTGTGGGTACCTCGGAACAATTGTGGGCTAGCACTAAGTCCCTTCCTCGTCCACTCTTATTATTTTCTCCAACGTAAGGCTTTCAAATAAATCATGGTTATAGGGTAGCAAAGCATTGACGCTGGACGCTGACGCTATCGATGATGATGGCCGGTGCAAAAGTACATGAAGTTATCGTGATTCTGGCCCTTAGGCTACAGTACTGCACCGGTAAGTTCCTCTGGTTTTAAGGGTGATGATGATTGGTAGATTTTTTTAAAAAGAGCTCAGGTGGTACGAGGTAGTGGCTCTTCAAAACAGTTGAAAGGTCACGGTTCGAGGCAATCGTTTAGTATAAAGTAATTTTAATGTTTTTCCGAATGACTGAGAGCGGTTCAGTGACTCCCCCAAACAAATTCAATCTATATGTTGTTGCTCAATACTCTGTGATTCCTTCATGTGCAGTGGCCAACAACCACAGAGTAGACTTTGCTGTCCTGTAGGACGTCTTGTTAGGACGTCAGATACTGATGACGCAGCGGATATGCCAATCCAGGAGCATTATGAAACGTGGTTATCACGCGCTTAAACCATGTAAGTTACTGTGTGAGCTAATGGAATCAGTCAATATCCGACGCAAAGGTGTGGAAATGTTCGGCGCACTGATGTTGCGTAATGCTGGCAGAAACCCAATCGCCTTCCTTGAACATTCCGACGAGATAAAAGCGGGGGTGCGCGGTCTTTTCCATGAAGCAAAATCAGCGCCAGATAGCTATAAAATGATCCTCATGGGTAAACTTGCCACTCTGTGGCCTATTGAAGACCAATCATTGATTATGTGACTAACTCAGGAAACAGTACTACAGGTGACTGTGGAAATTACAGAGCTTGGCATAACCGCGTCACAACTTCAGGTCAATACGGGCCACCATAAGTTGACGAAGGACAAGTTTTACTGATTGACCTGTGATTAACGTCACCTTTTTTAAAAAACAGACACTATCGTAGATTCTCCTCAAGTGTCTGTGACGGACTTTCCTTCCCGGATATAGGCAAATAGTTCAGATAAGCATTGAAGGAGGTCGTACCCACCGTCCTTGAACAGCGGGTGGAGGATCATCCGGATCAGGAGCTCGGTGATGCTTGGGAGAACTTATGCGGTCAAAAAAACCCAATGCAACAAGGGTTTCCAGGCCCACAGCCGGTGGTTTTAGTACAGCCCGACAATCCAACTGAGGGACAGAAGTTGGGCACGTGGCCCAGCTGTCGAAGCATCCTTCTTTATTGAGGATGGTCGCGCCACTTTGATCCTTGGAGGTTTCACTTACCGGCGGTTTCCGGGGACCGATCTTATAAATCAGCCAAAATAATCCTCGTTTAGTCCCGAAATTCTACGCCTCTTCTACTTCTTTAGCCTTTATTGTCCACTGGGCTTCACATGCGTGGCGCGCACACAAATTTCGACATGAAGTTTGATATTCGCTAAGTTATATTCGGGACCTGCCGGAACATTGCTCCAGGACCCAACCAGTGCCACGGGCTGAACCTCCATCTTTGTGCGAACATGTCATGATTTCCTGTTAGCACGAATTCACATCAGACGAAGGAGTAGCTAGAAGATGATTATGAGGATTGAGGAAGACGGTATGTCTAACCTCGAGATCTGCCGGTCGCTCAGTGGCTATGCTGTTTGTCCGCCCCTTACATGGTCCTGGAAAAAGAAGAAAGAAGCGCATGGTTTGACCTCATACAGGTGCTTCAAAACGAATGGTAGTCATTTACTGATTCGTGTCGTTGTTTATTGATTGAAATGTGGCTGTTGGAGGACACCACGTGGCAAGACGACTGTGATTATTTCGGAAGTTAGTATTGCATGGTAGCAGCCTGTGGCCAGCACATGGATGAGGCAGTCACTAGCCGTTGTCCGTACATACCGAGCCCAATCCCAGTCGACCGCCGGATCGAGTATCAGATGCGGTAAGTCTGCCCACCTGTGGATTAAGATCTCTGGCAGCCACAACAACATCTGAGCTTTTAGCCTTTCGTACCAGGGCATCCAATGCGTCATAAAAGTCGTTTTTGCTGCTATCTGAGCTATAGTCTGTTGGAGCGTAATCAGACACGGCAGACAGGCGGCTATCAACTTCCTGCTTGTGTGACTCCTTCGTGAACGTTGCCAGCCGAACTGCATAGAGGCGACCATAAGTGGTTATCCAGTCGAGTGAGAATCCTTCCAATTGGTGAATTAGGATGGTGCTATTCCCTGCACCTTTCGCCGCTGCTGTCTCTGGATCACCAGAGTTGCACAGCCGGAAGCGAGCGGAGAGTAATTGGGAAGTTAGTTCAACCGTTACGTTTGCGTCTTGAACCCTTGTTTCTGATACACAGTACACATTAGTGCCCAGTGAGTCCAAGATGAGGACAAGAGCAGTTTGTTGTCCTGCCCGCTCCACAGCGCAAACATTCAAAGCAACCCGATACACCGGGCTTCGAGACCTGAAGATTGATTTCGAGATGCCTTGAACTAACGCGCAGATGGTGCATATAGGACCCAAGCAAGACGAACGGGGTTGCCAGTTCCAACAGATGGACCTACAAAGATACAGTGGGATCCGGGGAGGGAGGAAGAAAAGGTGCGTGAAATTGTGAGCAGCTGACCAATCGAGAAAAAAACACCCTTAACGAAAACCATCTGACCTCCCTCGGGGCGAGATGGCTCAGTTTACTGACCGGAAGGTCCGTGGTTCGAACCCGACCTCTGCCTCTCGACCTCCCCTGTCTAGGTTTGAGCAACCTGGCAGTATCCTAGCCCTCGTGATTCCTTTGGGTGGTATGGCAGCTAGGCACCGAAAGGGTGTTACAGCTGGACGATTTTTTTCTGATGTCCCCAACGGACCTGTGCAATGTTTCGGAGGCAACAGCGGACATGCACAGAGTCTTCAAAGATATTCAACACGCAACGGCCACGTCTGTGATTTACAAAGCAGGAAAAACCAGACTGCAGCCTTGCACACTAAACATCTGATAGTCAATATGAGTCAAGTTAAGAGCTTCACTGTTCATCAAACGAATACACATTAGTCAGTTCGTTATGCTAAATAGCATTTATTCGGCCAGTAACGAAGGGCGGATATCTAGCCTAATTTCTGTACACAGCAGCTCACTCTCACAAGTCCAAAGAATACTTAACGGAATGGCATGATTATTCCAAGGGAAAACACTCCGAGTAGGTAACCCCAGTGCTCGAGAATTCACAGGCAGAAAGGCTCATTTGAAGCTCCTTCGATGCTGTAAACTAAAAAGGATATTCCGATTCGATGTGGGCATTTTCCCAGGTATTGTTTACGTCAATCCGAATATTGTACTGAAAAATAAGCGCGGCGAACAACCGGCCCGCCTCTTGTCTGCCAGCTCCCTAGGTTGGCGATAAGGAGGTGAGACTATTTTCCACACCAGATACTCGTTGCGGCTGTTTAACTCAATGCTGGGTAGGGGCATCGCTGACTTACACGAAATGATATCAGAGGAGAGGTGTAGAATACCTCAAATTCTGAAAACGAATGAGCAAGGGAGTCAGCCTCTTTGCTTTCACACCTAAAACCAGTTTCATACAGGGTTGTGGAATCTGATGCATTTAGTTCGATTCATCAATGCTAAAAAGCTTCGACACTTGGATCGGCCGCCTGTCTTTGTTTGCGCTCAGCAGCTGAGTTGTTGCAATGCGACACATGGAACATATAGGAACGTTGCATCTGGACGTGGAGGCTTCGAGAGACCTACTTGTCTATCACGAACGACAGGCATGCAGAATTATCTATTCACACGTGCCATTCCAGGACAGCAGCAGCAATTCCAGTTCTGCACGCCGCCAATAGATATGGAAAAGTAACGAGTAAATCGATGAGAGCGAAATGCGTTGTTCTTTTGTGTCTTTCCTGGTCGACAAAATCATCTGCACAACAGTGATTATTTTAATTTTTTAGAATTACACATACTGGGATTCGGCGTTGGCTCGCATCATCAGTTGTCGTTGTTGATCCATAAGTTAGAATATATCGCTAGTTTCAATGTGTCCATCAAAGCTGCTGCACCAGTACCGGCTAGTGAACAGCTTCAAAGATTCACAACTTTGGTGGATAGAGTCAACCAGGGACTATGGCCTAGACACACACCAGCTTACATATATTCACCATACTTTGTCATCCCCGCCACAAGGTAACCGAAACGATGGATCGCACCACCAGGAAATTTCAGGGGTTCCCTGTACGTCTGCCTAATGCTACTGACAGGATGTGTGTGCATATACGTAATCGTCTTGAGTTAGTTGTGGTTAGCAAAGAATACGCCATAAGAACAAATATGTTTGAATTCGACAAGCACTTTATCTGTACAGATATCTTCAAGGTGAATGTATAGGCATACTGGTATGCATCTTATGTCGCATACGTGTGATATACTGCAAAGTATATCACACCATATTGTACTGTATGTAAGGGTGATGTACTACTTGTGTTCTTACATTTAAGCACCTTGGATGTCTGGGTGATATGGAAAAATCCGAGCTAATTATCCACCCAATTTCATACACACCATTTGAGAGGTGACAGAACTTCAGGTTAACCGGTCTACTCATTCCATGTGTTCGCCTATGCATCACAGTCTACTCAGCACTGAGGGATTAGTATAACCATTTATTTTTCATCACCATCATTCTGTTTAGTGGGTGGGAAGTGGCTAATTATGCCTTTTCCTACTCATTCAACCATTCTCTCTGATGAAGAATCCCCGTTTTAAGGCGGTTGTTCGAGTTTTATTTCCAAAACAACTGTTTCTAACACATAATTTCCACGCAGGCAAAAATGGTTTGATTGCATCTGGCCATTCTGCATGACTGGAGCCCTTATTTACTAAAGCGACGATCGCCCGTGAAACAGGTTTCTGCGGATACTTTGAAGGGAGTGAAACGATTTGGCCAAGTATAATTTCATGCATTCATTATTAACCTTAGGACTTACGTACGGTGCCGGAGAAGCCAAGGCCAATAAACATTTGACCTCAAACAGTTTTCTTGCAGCCTGCATTATCAACAGTAGTAACAATCCATATTTTAGTCATTCCGATGGAATATCGTGTAATGCTGATCAGATTGACACCAGAATACTTATATCGATGCCACCTACTATCAGGTATAATTAATTCACGATGATTTATTTTTATTTTTGGAAACCAGACGTTGAAGCTGATATGTGCACCTGACAGATTAATTGAGTGAGTAAACAATCAGTAGTTTCGTTAAGCATATGTGGATTGCGAATTAGAGAATGAGCAGTATTATATCCACACCGAAACCTGAATAAAAAACTTTGAAGCGCCACATTCTTTTGTGTGAACTCTTATTTGTTTTCCTCAAGGCCTGTGGATAAACCATATGACGAAACAATAGACGTACCGGATTCTGAAGACATTGTTACACCAAGATCGAGGAGGTCGCCCCAGGAAACAATGGACGAATATGAAGGTAAGCTTCCAGACACTCACCCATAGCACAAGATTCGTGTCATGCATATTGTGCCTGAAATTTTGGATTTGATTCATCAGCGGATAGTGCAATAACAGAACCATACAATTAAACATATGGTCTGCTCTAATATGAGGGCTCTCAACCAGTAATGCAGCTGCTGCTGGATTGACATTTGACCAGCCCAAATTCATTATTGTGCGACTTCGCTTGTACCACTAATTAAGTTCTTAAGTTAAGGTGGCTGGTGAATGTAAATGGTTTAGTGTGAAGACAAATTTGAGTTGGCTCAGAAAAATCAGCTTCGGTCCTATTGACTTTTAGATCGAGAAACTAAACCGAAGAAACGAACAGTTCAGGGTAACGGGGGTCAATTTACGGTCACACCTCCGGTAAGTGTTTCAGAATTTCCTTCCTTTCTGTTGTTGTGCAACATTAAGAGTTGGCTTAGCTGTTGAAATTACTAGTCAGATTGACGGAGATTGGCGTTCGTAGCACTTTAAATACCTTGCTCTGATAAAAAAATGTTATGGCCTTTGTCTAAAGAATAATGATTTTAGTAACATCTTCCTGAAGGAACTTGTGTTCACGACAAATTTAAGCCTTCTAAAACTGTTTTATTGCAGGTCCCTCTTGAACCTCGTTGATAAAATTTTCCTTCCTGCAAAAGTTCATAGTACCGCGAAGTTTAGATCAGTGGAGACGACCACAGTTCCTATTTAGAAGTCTTATCGACAGCGGTGCTGGTCACTGACCACAGGGTGACACTGGAGATACGCTAACTGTACTCTCATATCAACCTTACTTCTTAACCAAGTGGGCAAATAATGATTATGAGACCGGCACTGCGTCTTTTTCGCTCGTAAAACCAGTGGAGGTTAGTTCGGCAGACCTAACAGCAAAGGCTCCTCATCACCTGTTAAGAAAACAATCTAATCGCACTGCTACAACTTTAGTGTAAGTAGATACCAGCGGGCGCACTAGGTTCAATTAAACTGATCTTCATGGAAAACGCTTTGTAAGCGACGCACTATACAACAAGTGGGTGTATAGATGATCGACAAGTGCTTCCACGCTAGCCACTTGTACTCCGTTGGGGCCTTCGCAACAATTAATATGATGTTGATCCTTTGTGGACTTCAATCGTGGTGGCTCTTCTGACATGGCCGAGGTTAAAGAATGATAGTTCGTTGCACACCGCTCTTACGGGTCAAGTTCTGTAACGGTTGTTCATAGGCTCACATACCTAAGTGGCCTCCGCCTGATTCGTCTGAAGGAAACTTTTCAGCTTCTAAACTGCTAAGTGGTCTGTTTCACGTTTAGTCATATGCTACCAGTGCACGGGGTTTTTGATTCGAGCCAGTTTGCCAGTTTGAACATAAATTAGATGTAGGTCAGCCTATTTTGAAGGGCCAAATGAGTTACAGTTCTTCTCGGTTCCTATCATGGCGTGAAATGTTCTGTTTTCCAACGGTTTATTATGAGTGGTTACAAACAACGCCACAAAATCTATAGTCGGATTTTGTGAAATACTCTCCTCAACTTCAATACATTAGCGGGCTGTGCAAAACTGAATATTCAAGATATTCAAAATATTCAAGATACTGAAGACGGACAACGCGAATGTGTGTGCGCATCGTGGCTAGTAGACCTATCAAATAGCTGCCGTTTGTAAATAAACATGAACCATATTTCAGCTCAGATATAAGTCGATTGAGTACCGCACATTTTTCGATATGTACCTCACAAAGTTTCATTACTGTGTCAGAACTAACCGAACACCCTGAAGTAGGCGTAATGCGAACGATGAAGGTGGCCTGGATGTCCTGATCGTGTCCGTAACGTGAAATGACTTTATTGGTTAATAGGAGGTTTGGTTAATGCGTGTTAGGGTTTGGTGTGGGGACGGGCGATAGTGGTTGCACGCAGTGATTTGTGAAGAGGCAAAATTTTGTGATCATTGCTTGGTGGTGTAAATACATATGGATTCGTCTATCACTATGGCTGCGTAGAGATCTGAGACTGCCATTTTGTGAACTACTTCAGTGGTTCATT
Organism: Opisthorchis felineus; assembly: GCA_004794785.1. Lineage (NCBI taxonomy): Eukaryota > Metazoa > Platyhelminthes > Trematoda > Opisthorchiida > Opisthorchiidae > Opisthorchis > Opisthorchis felineus. The sequence continues at coordinate 57,838 of SJOL01000634.1, read as the reverse complement.
AATTCGAAAGCACCAAACACACTGTACGTTAAATGGTCTGAAGTCTGGGTGTGGAAAATTCAGCATAATGACTCCTTGCACGCTTAGTCATGAAGGCGGACAACCATGTGTTACTTCCTTTCCAGCTTCTCACTGTAAGTTCTACCACGGTTTTTAAAGACACTATCGTGCGTTGGTTTGCGGTTCTTATTTTAGGCTTTAAGATTTGAATTCAAATGTTCCAACTTTGAAACTTCTCGGTTTCCCATTTTATTTTTATTAATTTCTGTTTCATTCACACCAGTAGTTTTGACTGCTTGGTTTTTCTGGTAGTTCTGGTTGATTGTGTCAATGAAAATACAATCCTCTTCACACTTACCTTTGAAAATGGGGGTTATAATCCCAGTGACATGCAGCCGAAATACTGCATAGTCTACTTACTATATCGTCAATGATGCGTATGGTCGAATTTCAAAGAAACGTCAAATATTATTTGACCTGGAAGACAAGTGAGTGTGCATACCTCAATGACGAGCAATTGTGTAAAACATACCTGGTCAACTCTGGATTTCACAACGCCGATCCAGCGAAAAGCGATGTGCAAAATGATAATGCGCGTTGTTCGATTCGGACAAGGCAGAAATACAAACACCTTTTACAGATCAGTCCCAATGACTTTCTGTTTGGTAATTCGAGTCCCATAGTTGACGGCCAGGTATATGGGCTTGTGAAATCTTCATACAAGGGGACGAGACATGGTGTGTTTAATCCAAGCTCAAGGACCTTCACAGGAGTAACGTGACCTAATGATGGAGAACGTGCAAACATGACGCTTATAACAAACTTGCAAAGAGGAATGAGCGCAGACCGTAGTCAGAATACAAGCAGTCTACTATCCCGACACCAGGAGTTATGGTAAACAAATGAATTAAGAAACAAGCAAATATAACCACTTCTCTGGAGAAGTAAATTATCTCACAAGAGGCGAACTTCATTTGTGCTCTGATTCGTCTTCTTGAGAGGCCTTCCTTCACAAGGGACAGATTTTTTGGTCCACTGGGAAGCAGTAACTCCTCAATATAAAGCAGTCACTCACATGCCATGTGATTTCCACCTTATCCAGCAAGCCATTTGATTATCTGACTAGCCTTTAAAAAACTGGTTAATTTTCAGCACCCAAACAGCATGAGGCACCGAACATTGAAGGGATGTACTCGACGCCTTGCACAATCGATACTTAGCTTCGTGGCTTACGACGACATTTTGACGTTTTTAGGGGACTGAATCTTGCAGAAACTGTTGTATGGGAACAATCGCAGTGATTCCTTGGAAAATATAGTGGCATAATTAACAAAGAATGTATAGGATCTACGCTTTGAGGGACACACTTCAACTCACAACTATACTGTTTAATAGAAATGAATCTGCATCACAGCAGGGATAATTGCAAAGCCTCATTGGCCTTGAGTAAGATTGTCTGCGTCCATCTTAATGATCTTACCGACCTTCAGACAGACTACTCTTGCAGGAGAAAACAAATACCATTTTTTAGTGTGATTTTGGTACTAAAAATAGGTCTGTGTAGTCTTTTCGTGAGGGAACACTACTCACAAGGTTGCTGAAAACTGTTCGAAAGCCCGCGAGCGGTTTCACCCTTCTTACAGCTCATCAGGTTAGCAAAGTCCCCGAGTTTTCGTCAACCTTATGCTCTTATTATATGTAGTCTGCTCATGTGACACTCCGGTGCAGCTTTGTTGATGACACCACTAAGCTGAGCTTTTAAGCAACACCAGCCGAACAGTGGTTATTCACTTTCAATAACTTGATTCAAATGCATGTTGGATGAGTATAGTCCAATTATGTTCACCAGAATGGGTGTTATAACGGATTATAATCGAACATTAACATGATGCTTGAATGAGTGATGGAGGCCAAGAATTCGACTTCTGGTGCATCAGCGCTGGTTGCAACACTTAGTGTCACTTTGTCGATGGAAGTGGTGTTGACAACACGCACAGCCTGACCACTTTCGAAATAAAAGAAGTGGGAAAGCGTGATAGAAGCACAGGGCTTCAGATTTAGTAACGCTTTTTTCAGATCAAGATTCATGCCACCTTTTAGCATTGGCAGATCTACGTAAGTTTATTGATGAACGTCCACTAACTTTGTATGAGCCGGCCACATGAAGTTACCACGGGACATTTATATAGTAATAGATGTTGGAAAGACATATTCTAGGTAGTACAGAGTTTTTTGTACAATTAGGTCTGCCTTAAAACATGTCAGTAATTCGTAGTCAAACTGGTTCGTGACAATGAGAACTTGTGCAAATCCAGCAAACTCTGATAACAGCTTTCTCTTACTCTAACCTTGTCCTGCAGAGATAGCTGGAAAGCAGTTTCAATCTCAAATCTTTTTTTTACTTCACAACGGCGAAGCTGGCCATTTGCCACATTTATTCCTGCTTATCAGACATGCAGCGCGTCCACCATGAAATTCTTATCAGCTTGATTGCTTCCGGATTAATCCACGCTTGATTTCAACACTCCCTCTTACACTTATGAATCAGGCCGGACCCTCGCTTTTGTCAGGTATGAAATCCAGCCGACTGACTGGTGCAAGCGAAGGTGAACGCGGTGGAGGGTTATCCGAAAGTGCAACTTCAGATGACGATGAAGATGACGACGATGATGACGACGACGATGATGAAGACAATACACCTGAAGTGATAGAAGGGTAAGCTGTTCAAAACTATCCGCGTATTTTGTTATGGTGCACTGGACAAGAAATATGAACGAGGTAGAGGGGACATTTCGGAGGTGCTCAATTACTGACTCTCTTACCTGAAGTTACAGGGAACTGATCTCTTAATAATTTATTTTCTTCTGCTGTTCGAGGGGCATTATACTGATATCAATAATGAACAGCCAGTAAACTTCACGGGCATCCTGTGAATGACAAGCGATGATTCCTGTCTATTCTGTTAATCATGCTTTCAAATGTTTTCTTATGTTGAGAACATGTAGCTTTTCTTTTGTTAGTCACACTCCCATGTAGCATGCCGGTCAGACGAAATTTCTGGGTTGTCTGCTATTTTTTAGGTTACCTACGCAAGGGACCGCCTAACATCTACATCTACATTTTAGGCTTCTGTTCATATCGCCGGATTTTATGGAAGAAATAGGTTTCGAATAAGTTAAACCGTGAACTGTTTTTCTTGGCTGACTCACACCAGCTTCTTTACCTTCTTCACAACAGCTGTTTTCAAGTAGATGAACAACATCTTTGGGTTTAGTCCAACTCATATTCCATTTTGGTAAGATAGCTTGAAAGTGGTTTACAAATGATTGGTCAGGACGAAGTCTGGTCTGGTTAGATCTTCTCAGGTGTGTCTGGTCCCGGAAAATTAGTTACTGTATACCTTCACTTGGACAGTGAATGTGTAAATGTTTAGCTAAGGTATGGCTTGTATGTCCGGTGCCCCACTCCCAAAACAACGCGCACATTCGGGCCCGGTTAAAACCGCGTTCTTTTTCCAAGCTCGCTTTCTTGGAGGCACACGCTTTGAATGGTGGTTTTGTATAATTTTGTTGTACAACTGCTTTGGTGAGAGGGAAGCTTGGTAAGGAGTTTATTACCGATTAACCAGAAATAGAACCAGATATCGCTGCCGTGGGGAACGCGGGACAAAATTGAGTGCCTTTGTCATCAGTTAGCTTGTCAAATCAACTTGACAATACATGTATCCATTTCATGTAAAGAAAAACAGTATCCAAGGACAACAACAGGAAAATGCAGAACGCTTCCTGCGTAGGGTATGATATTCGGGACGGATTGTGCTTCTGTTTCCACTCCTGCGAAATACTTTAGTTCCTCGACATTCCCTATGTGATTTGCTCCGTCACTGAGCATGCGAACACGCCAGAGAACAACTAGCTTGCCCTAATTCAAAGGTGATATTCTTCAGAAATAGACGCGAACTTTCCGTTGCCACGTTGTGCTTACTACATGCCGTAAGCCTGAAAAAAGCTTTCGAAACTTTCCAAAGTAAATGGGCACAGCGTCTACTGGAACGACGTCTCAAGGCTGGATGACCCAAAGGGTACATCTATTACGGTGCAGTTTGGGTTTTTGACCACGAAATGTGCGCGCGAAGTATGGTGTTCCACCAAAGAAAATAATCCTGACCATGCGCTGATGCACTTTTGTACGTGTATGGGCATTCCTTTGTCAGTTCCATGGGCAGAAGTACTCTCGTATTCACTATGAAATTCCTACTCTAAAGTACGTAGCTGTAATCAATTATTCGTATAAGTGACAATATTCGCGTCCAAATCAGCGATTTTCAAATGAGCCCTGGTTACCGTCACTTTACCTGAGCAGCCAAATATGTAAATTTCAATATTGGATGACATATGTGCAAAAGATACTTTGAAACCAATAATTACCCAATCGATTCGTGATAGTGTTAGTCATGCTACACTAATTTTGTTCAAAATTGGAGGTTGCGTCTTGTACCTAGAATATGATTAATCGAAGCTTACCAATCAGATTTAAACGAATGCAGAGATCGATCCATTATGGTGATGTTGTCCGGCATTGCACGTTCTTAAATTAATTGAGCACAACGGTGGAACATAGATGTCCTGTGAATGAGCAATTTCATTCAGAGGGCCTTCTCAAACTGAGCTAACACTGCTTGAATCCTCTGTAGTTCGGCCTTGTCTCACTCATTATAAGAAGCACATTGTAAAAGTCTACGGACACGATCGTAGTAACCAGTAGGACCGGCTCTCCGAAGAAGTCGGTCGACCGGCATCCTGAACACGTGACCAACTTAGCGCAATCTATGGAGTGTACTCGGCTCATTCGTGGACGACCTAGTTCATCCAAAAACCATTTGACTTACTGCAGCATTACTGATCCAACGTTCCAACCAGACTTGGGTAATGCTCCAGGGGCACCGGTGGTCAAATACTGGAAGACTTTCAATATCCTCAGCCCGCAGTGGTCAGTTTTCTGACCTATATAACAATGTGCAGCGCACCGCAGCACTGTAAACTTGGCCCTCTTAGAATACGCTTAGATCACGACTGTGCCACAGGTGATGCTGGATCCGAATGGAAATATAATCTTTAGCTTGGCCACTGAGAATAAAGCAGCTACTCAGTTATACAAATTTTTCTGCTAACGTAATCGGTCCGTTCGCGAACATTAAACTTGAGCTTGATCCTACCCAGTCTTGTAGAAGCACCACTATCGGCTCAAATCAGTTGGCTGGGACAGTTTCTTTTGGCCCAGAGAGAGGCAAATAAATTGAATAAGCACGGACTGTGGATTGCACCTCCTTCCTTACACCGAGCGGGTGGAAGTTCGTCAGGACCAGCAACTCGGTGACGCTTGAGGGACAAAAGGTATTCGCCTATTTCTGAATCCATCGGGGTTCCAAATTCACTGGCCAGGGCTGCATTGCGGGTCGGGAATCTGGTTGAGCGAAAGCAGGTGGCCAGTTGAATTGTTGTTGATAGTCATCTGATCCATTTGGGTCTACGGTTGATTTGTATTTGTTGGTCGCAAGGTTACGTGATAGGAGAGTTTATGTTGAAAATTGGTGCTGGCCAGAAACAGCTGATGGTCAGCACACAACCGGATAACTGGTTACTAAAATTCAGTCCGGTGAAGCGCGTCTAGGTCTGCGACTGAGTGTAACTCCCACGCTCGCTGTTCGACGAACCATCGTTTCTGGATCACAAGGGACATAGACAGCAAAATGTGAAAGGGCTGAATGCGTCGTGGACGCTTGAGTCTTGTATGTGTCTTGAGAATCTAAGAGAGTATAAGCTCTGGACAGGCATTGCCCGTTTGCACTGACGTTGAAAGTTTCTGGGTAGATAGGATCTTGTCACGTTGGAGGATTGATATCTCACGCTGGATTTCTGTTGTTGACGGCGGGCTTATATCGATGTACCGGTGAGTTCTTCCGGAGGTTGTTTTGAAGGTGACCAGCTGAACTCTTTGAATTATTCAGCCCATCGCTCAATACGACGAATTCCCTAGTGAATTACTGTTTCGTTTTTTCGTATATCGTTTGACACTTGTCTTCCTTTGACCAGTTGACCGAATCAGATGAAACAAGGCGCGGCTGCTGTCTGCAGCGAAATCTTCCTCCATCTCCTTGGCCTCCGTAGTCCACCAGCGTTTTGTCATTCATCAAGCCCATGATCATCTGGCGTTTGAGGGATCTGCGTGTGCCGTTATAGTCACTAGTTGCTCGTATGGCCTTCATGGAATCAATAAGACCTGCTGATCTCGACGGTATCCAGTGTTCATTTAGTCGAGTCAGATGAATTGGACATACGGTTTTAAAAGCTGTGAGCATGGCTTCTTTAACTCGCTTCTGTTCAAACTCCAACCAGTTGTCGTCATCCGCATGGCTGTGCGTTTCCAGTAGTTTTCTAGCCAGATTAGCTGGCTACTTTAGAGAGGCTGAAACTCGTCGAGGTTGATGAATGGGATTGCTCTGTTTTGGCACATGTAATGCTGATGGAAAGCCAAGTGATAACCGGGACCGGGCATTGGCATGATCAGAGTCAAGTTGCGTACCCCGGAAGGAATGACAATCCATAATTGAGGCCCATCATCGGTAACATGGTCCACTTGAGTCCATGACCGTCTTGCAGTTGGTGGCCTTTAAGTAACTCGTTGTGAGCGTTTGTTCTGGAAAATCGTACTTGCCAAGAACGGACGATGATCAGTACGTAACTGAACAGTCGCTCCCCATTACCCGCACGCTGAGCATCAGCTCTCAAAATGCTGCGTATCTCTTCTTCTTCCGGGCTTACTTGTCTCACCTGGGCATTCAACTCACCCGCCAGGATTACCATATTGGTCCTTCTTGCTGACCGAAGCAGTCGTGACGATTCTTGATAAAACCCGTCCTTCTCAATCTCAGAACTACAGTCTGTCGGGGCGTATGGTGATACGACAAATAAACACCGTTTACCGCATCAACCTGCATTGATTTTAGTTGAGCCAGATAAACCGCACAGCGCAAAGCTGACTGTTTACTGGGGTTTAGTTCAGTAAAGTGCTTTTGGCCTTGGGAACGAGTGCAACTCCCACACCGTAAATACCATGAGCCATTGCGTCAGGATTACCAGATACCTGAAGAGTGAAATGTGGGAAATTTTGGGTCGTCCTAAGCGGCTTGAGGTGTGCGACATAAGTGGGGTCTTGTGTGCGTGTTTCGGAGACAACATACATCGAAAGAGACAAGGAAGGTTTCAGAAAGAGATACCTCTTGTCCAATTTGTCAGAGGGTACAGACATTGAAGGCTGAAACGTGGATCAGATCACTTGAGGTTAGTAACTGATTATTTTGGTTTATTTTCCTGGGCAATGATCCGGACAAGGATCAATGGTTAGTGGTCTGCAACGTTCGATGGGTGAGAAGGGGGTGGGGGGAGGGCCAGTGGGCGAAGATCTGCAAGGGCATATGATACTTCCCAGTTGCCCAAGCCGAAGAAGGGGGTTGTGTTGAGGTACCCCACCTTGAACCTTTTGCTCAAAAGTCTGACCCAAAAGGCAGTGGGAGGATGTACGATCTAGTTCGAAGAGCCTGCCCCTAGCCTCTGATTCAGAAGTCTGAACCACTAGGCAGCGGTTTTTCCGGTTTACTTGGGGGACCCTTCTGAGAGCCACTGACACCATAGTCTGACACTCTTGGCTGCAGTGGGCCGGCCTGGCCCGAGGACGCAGGGAGTAAGGCATTACTATCTCACTCCTAATGCAGACGAGCACAACATGTGCCTTTTAAGCGGCACGGAACTCTTTGGTTTTAAAAAATTTCGACCGCATTCAATGATGCGCCGGCGGTCACGGTTGACCTTTGGGCGATCGGAGTGTGCGGTTTTCATGGCCGATCTTTTTTAACCCCTCCTTCCTCGGGAGAAAATAGCGTTGGTGTTTCCATAAATATGAAGATGCTGTTCGCCTGGGAGAAAATCCTTACTGCTTTCACACTCCTATCGCGGAGGGTAGTACGACTTTACCTCCAGATCGCCTTGTAATACGATTTCTCGCAGTACGGAGACGCTGCTTTTCGTCGTCACGATGAGACTGTTCTCTCCATAACAGAACAGCCACCAATACGAATTTTTCTCGGTATTTCCTGGATCGTAATCGATAGCTAACACGGTGTACAAGACTAGCTGGTAACCGGTTCCGGATTCGTCCTTCGCATAGAACACAAAATGGGAAATGCCACTCAGGTTTTGCCCTGTACCGCATATGCACCCACCTAGACGCCCTACGCTCGGTTTAAGCGCTAGGGAAGTTCTAAAATCATTGAGAATGCCCAACTGATCGCCTGTATTTGTGAATTCAGGTGAATGCAGCTGAGCAGTTGGGCCTCGCACTGCATACAGTTGGTAATCTGGTTACTCATACCACTCATGACACCCTTCCTAGGCGTGAACACGGCTAGCTAGTGCTCTATGGCTACGTCCTTAAAATAGTGGTCACAGAGAGCGGTTGATATAGCGAACCCATATGGTTGTGATCAGTGCATTAGCTCCAACAATGTACTTGAAAGAGGACCACAGCGATAAGTTGAAAATCTCCTTCGACAAGTTCCGAAAATCGGCAACATTCTCTTTCAGAAAAAATTCGATGCATTTGCGGCCGAAGCCAGCCGCTGAAGCCAGGGGTTCTCAAAAGCCATGATATCCAGATTGTGAACCCCAGCGATGACTGAATTCTCAGACTTTCGGGCGGTTCACTCGCTTGCCATCATCAACACGAGATTTTGCCTCGAGCAGCAACACATCTCTCATGGATACACGCACCCCCTGACGTCCACTGTCGCGTACCCGACTGCGTCATCGTTTACCAGTTAGAAGTTTGAGAGTTGCGCACCACATGGATGGTGCGAGGAGCCGATTGTGGATGGAAGCTTAACATCCGGCTTCGTAAGCCACGCTACGCAATCTGATTCACTGAATGCAGAAAGAGTGGTGTGGAACGCTTAAAAAATCCGAAAATCTGTTTGGTGTGTCAGCATCAACTGGCCTGAATACTGTTAGCTTCAAACCGTCCAGTCCACTGGCAGAAACGCGGCATACCTTGAAGTGGGAGATGATGACAACAGCAGTTAGTAAGATGGGGGAAGTGTGCCTAAGAAGCCCCGACCTTTTTAGCGACAAAAAACAGTATACAAAACCGCTGGTTACTGGAAAGAACAACGCGCTTGTCAAAAGTCTTGCGCATTTGGACAGCGAGATCAAGGAACAGCAGCTGGAGGTTCTCGGAATGACTTGACATAGAAAATTAACCAAATGAAGTGTGAATGCTGGAGGAAGCATCAGAATCATCGTCATCACCATGAGAGACAGCAGACCGAAGAATGTGCTGCTTGACGGCAACACGAATAACTTCGAGATTTATAGACGTAATACACTACTCATAAGGTTGCTGAGAATTCTTCGACAGCCGGTTTCGCCCTTCTTGGAGCTCATCAGGTAGGCACAGTCCCCGAATTTCAGATAACCTTAAGTTATACTTGAAACCAAATGCACAAAATTAGCGAAATACACAATAAACATAGCTGGGATCCAGGTGAGTCTCTTGCAAAACCAAATTTGTTTGCAAATGAGTGCATTTCGCTAACTTCGAGATTCTTTAAAAGTCATCTACGGGTTGAGAATCAAAGCCACTCAAACCTTCCAGGACGTTGTCAACGGACTGAAGGGGAAGTCAATTGCAAAAATATTGTATAAAGACCGCCGACTGATGAACGCCAACCGAACTATAGCGGGTGAAACTGTCCCTAAGCATTCCTTCGATGTACTGCGAGACGGTCTGGAAAGACATGCTTGAGGCGTAAATGTTCGCGTATGAAGGTCCGACTCTAGAAGATGGCCAACATGAACTTGCGGGAAGAGGAAGTCTCACCAGAAGCAAGCATGCCCTCATTGTGTCACTTTACAAGGCTTCACCTGGCAACCATAGGTGCATCAACTGGGGCAAGTGAGTTGAGCTGGCAAGCTCATGGCTTGAGTGAAACTCAACCACCTGATAACAGAGGTGACTGGAGCACGTATCTCCGAGGAACAAAGTGGATTACTTGCTGGTGGTAGCACAATCAGTCTAATATTTGCTGAACGACGTCTTCGAAGAAAATCCCGCGAACATCACCAGCGTCTCCAAACCCTCCTCCTGGACTCCAGGAAGACCTCCGAATCCGTCTACCAGGATTCTCTGCGGACGGTTTTTTCCAAGTACAGATGTGCGCCAGAATTCGTCAACCTCATCCGTAGCCTGCTTGACGGAATGAAGGCGGAGACTCAAGCGAATGGATCAATTCCAAAGACTTTGGAGTCCGCTGGCGTAAAACAGGGTTACGTCTTTGCCACCGCTCTCTTCAGTCTCTCTCTAACGGTTATCGTACATGCGGCTTTCGTCAACGTCGATGCTGGTGTACAGTCCGAGTGTCCGCTTGTTGAACATTTTGCTGCGAGCGATTTGTCCATCATAGTAAGGTCCGTATTACCATGTTTGCGGACAACTTTGTACTGTTTGCGCATACGCATTATGAACTGCGCTGCCTAGATGAGAAGTTTTCGACTTCTGCAATGTACTATAGCCTGAGGGTAAGCTCGAAAAAGACTTTCATCAACAGTAACCTGCAACAGGTGTAGTTCCCAAAACTTCGCGCACCAACACTGGAACAGAGTTGCTGGACTACTGCGCGGACGTCTGTTACCTAGGTAGCACACAGTCTACTGACTTGACCTAAGATCCCGTGTTGCCAATGCTGTGTGGCCTTTGACGAACTCGAGAAACGGCTGCGGCGGAACCGGGGCCCCCAAGTGAAGACCACGCCGCATGTCTACAAAATGATGTCATTTCCTTGGCACTGAAACACTAACTGGCCATATACCGACGAAACCTGTGATACTTGATAAGTTTTCACATGTACTGCCTGTTCACTGGCTTGAACAATTGTTGGACATGGAGGTCCTCCTACGGGCGCATCGTGATGTAATGGAGGCCACGGTCATGTCTGTTTAGTAGTCGAAAGCAAGCTCCCCAAGCGGCTTTTGTATGCTCAAATTATTCAACTGGTTAACTCGACCATCGAGCACAGTGCTCTGCTGCCGAAACTTTGGCGGGTAAATTAAGTTCACCAGATCAACTTTAGCTTTCCGATTCTATCAAAGAGCCAAGCTGACGGTAGAAAAGTTTTTTTCTTGACAATCACCGTACAGACGAAACCGACCAAGCTGCTCGAGCGATTCGGTGTGATAAGCGGGAGTTGGCACTAGAAGCGACTTTCAATGATCATCATCGCGTGGACGGAATCTAGTCAATTTCTGCACAGGTGCAACTCCATGGGGGTGTATTTTGGTTTCGGCTTATTCGTTATGCAGGCCCCAGCCTATCCGATGAAGATATCACTGGGTTAAGCTGCTAGGCTGTTTCCATCTAATTCTGCAAAGTCCCATCTTAATGCCTGGGAAATTCCGGGGTGCACAGCCCACAAAGGTACTAGAAGTGAATCTCTGTGACCATCGGAAATGACTGGCATTAGTTGGTCATGTATATCCAGGGTGCGTCTCATGAGTGATGCGAGACATCAGATGATCTTTTGCACACGCTGCGAGTAATAACTCTTCTGTCATCTCTGCCGGTCTACATAAAGTGGACTGTAAGTGGTTCCCCACCGATAGGCTCTGGTTTGCTTAACAGATTTTCTGTTGTTTTCATTGTTATCTCTAATCTACTCTGTATATGCTGGATTATGTTGCGCTGTGCTGTTTTGAGCCGTGAGTGATTGTACCCAACTGCATTTTATTTGGGTGCGTTCCGCCTATCCATCTGCAAATGGAGCACCCTGGACAGCCTGGAGTTCTAAGTACAAAACCGTGTACACAATGTTACATATACGTACCTATTTGGTAATTGATCAGGTGGCTGTTGATCTGTTCGCCGAGCTTGGCAACTGATTTGCAAACGTTTCGTCACCATTCGAGGAGACGTCTTCAGTGCGCTGTTGGGTCGGTAGACCCTCTCTTTGTTCTTGCGTTTATATAGTTTACAAAGAGCAGCTTTTGCGCTGTAACCTGATTGGTCATTGATATTCTGATCAGATCACGAACGGACCAACCGGAAGAGAGAAAAATGGACGGCAACTTCAACAGTAGTGTGGTCGTAGAAAGTAAAAAGTACAAACCACAAAGCTACACAGATTATGATCCGGCCAACCAGAATCCAAGTGTGATGGATATCAATGGCCAATCAGGTTACAGCGCAAAAGCTGCTCCTTGTAAACTATATAAACGCAAGCACAAAGACAGGGTCTCCCGGAATGGTGACGAAACGTTTGCAATTTGTATGCAAATTGTAGATTTCAGCACCAAACCTCTTATACTTTCGGAATTGCTGTGAAGCGTAATATATAGAAACTGGCGATTCGGTCGCGGGGTCCATTGATAATTGGTACAGATTACTTCCGTCTTATCCAAAAGTATCCACAGAAGTCAGTCTATAGCGGAGGGAGACATTCAACACGACTGGTGCACTTACGATCAGGTTTATACTCTTCATTTATATCAACTCGCCTCCACGTCATTCATACAAGCTTACATCTTGCCTTTCCTGAAGTCTCATTGACAGTCATTTCACCTTTTCTTCTAACCTAGTTGCTTGAATTTTAATATACTGTAAGTGAGGTTTCGATTACTACATAGCAATGGGATCCTGTTAAAACAAACTCGTCGGGGCAAATGCAAAATTTTTGTGACGGGATAGTACTCAAATTACCTTTATTGCCTCTCACTACAAACAACTAATTCAGGAAAGGACGCCTACGAAAGGTCTCAAGACTGGGTTCTGGTGCAGTATGGTCTTCCTTCTCCTTTAGAAGAATGAACTTTTGGTGGTCTATTACCGAACATCAAAGATAATGGAAGCAAACCTTAACTTAAGCGTGCTTATCATCTTCTCAACATGCTCAGTAGGTCACCATATTCAGTGTAGACGTCCGATCTTTGTACTGTGGGATCTGTGGTCCTGACGTACAGGTTGCTGTTCTTTACACCCCAGCAGTTTGGCCGAATTTCATCCCTCATTCTCCTTACTGACACTGTAGCCGGCATGCGAAGATAGGATGCCATAACTGAATTTGTTTGTTTGGTTCACAAGTTCTAATAACAGTCGCAACAAAACTTACAGGGGAGCCTTTCGGAGGGTTCCTAATTTGTTAGATATGAAATTAATGCTTGGAGCCAATTTGACGGGAAGTAGTTACTAGTGGCCAACCAAATTTTAGCCGCATGCTTAAAACTGAGTGACTAAAAATAACGCTGTTTGCCATCCGATTGATTGAATGGATCCTAAAGTCCCATGCAGTTCTAGTCATCGAACTCGTTGCTCACGTATGTTCATTGTGATGGACCTATCAATCCATGGGTTTGGATTTAAATTCGCACATCACACATCTTCCTATGTCATCAGGACTGTGCAGGTACTCACTCGTTTTGACTAGATACTTCTCTTTTCGTCCTAGTTGTGGGCATTTTTTCAGTGGAATCATGAAGGTGTTTTTCGTAGCCGAAATCCGATGTAAATTATCCCCTTAAACGAAAATCTTTTCTGATACATTTCGAATGACACCTGTGTAGGCTCATAAGTCAGTGTTCTCTATTAGAGGGAGCTGTAACGGCATTTCGCCATTATGATCTATGCTCGTTTATCCGTCGAGGAATCGGAATAAGATTCTTTTTCGGTTTTCGTAAGACCAGAATTAACTTCTCCCACTTGCTTTAAATCCAACGGTCTTGTTGACATTCCTAAGCAATACAAGCTTTGCAGTAGGGCTCAGTTCTTTCGTTCAAGCATTTCCATCAACCAGAGTTTCCATTAAGCAGTATAATAAAGTCGTTAAAAATTCGCAGTCGCATACACAAGAATACTGTATTCTTTTCTTGGCATGACCACTCTCAACCAGATGAAGGGAAATTTGCTGGCATTATGTCTTAGGGTCGTCAAAATCTGACTTTTCGTAATGGGCAAAGTACCCTGTAAATTTCAGGGAAGACCACTAGCATAGCAAAACAAGGTATTTTGGCAAAAGGCTATTTAGTAATTAGCGATGGGATTAATTGTACTGCAAAATTTACGTCCTGCAACATTTTCAAGTAATTTCATTGTGCCCTTTATAGAGCATACAATCCCGCGGATTACGAACATTTGCCTGTATCCCCTGAAATCAAGGAGATGTTTGAGTATATTCAACGGTATGTTGTCGCGTTAAACGTAACTAGCCTATTTTCAGATACACTCCGCAAATCATTGAACTTGAAACGCATCTTAAGCCATTTATTCCAGACTACATCGCAGCCGTTGGGGATATTGATGCATTTCTGAAGGTATGAACGTTTATTTTGTCGTTTTGGTATGTCGCACATTTAATTTCACTTTGATTTCGGTACGTGCAACCAGTCAGTTCAAACAGAAGTTTATGCGTTTGATATATTTCACATCTCAGATTTTAGTCTTGAAAATTGGAGCTCTTCAAATTAAAATCTGGTGTTTTCCTTCCTTTCTTCTGGAGCAGCTTACATGTGTGCTCGCGTATTCACATTTTAGGAGTGTATATTGTTTTGGTTGAGGTTCCTTCCCTCTCCCCATGCAGGTGAAGATATCCCACGTGGGATCAAAGTTGTCATCCTCAGTTAGTCCGGTCATTTGTTTTTTCTGTCTTTACGCAAAGTTCGGACGGAGTTTGAGATCACCTTCTCGACCCAGATCATTACAGCCAATTGGAGAATTGTATCAGCGCTTATGTAGATAATTAAAAAATGTGTTCAGCAGATAAAATGTATTGTGCTCATCATTCCGATGGTTGGAACAATAGTTTGATCCGGGGGACATTTGTATTCTTCGCTAGTATAACCCGTTCGTTCTGATTTTTTCATTTGAAGTTGCTAGTGACTGGTCCTGGTGGTTTACCGTCTTAGTCTGGGGTTGGTCATTGCTCTGTTCAATGAGCTGGGCAATTTGGGTGCAAACGTTTGGTAAGCAACCGAGATGACATCACCAGTGCGTAATGAGTTGACGACGAAGCAAATTACCCAGTTCAGCCCAGTGAACAGAACAACGACCATCTGTCCAACATGAGCTGCCAACGTTCCATGCGATGGCTCACCCTGGTGTTACTCTGCAAGCTGAAGCGTGGACTCTAGAAGGGGCAGTTAGGACATTTGGTAGCCAGTTTTGACGCGAAATCCCTTTATGTTGACCAGGTTCCGAGGCCGGATGGAAAACCCGACAACCTTGGACTCCTAGTTTTGGACGAACCCTGTGCCAATCAGTCCGACCCAACTGTCCTCGATTTGCATTTGAGAGCTTTGTCCAAGCAGTCGGCATCCAAAGAAATTGTAAGTAAACAATTTTTTGCTGCTTGGCATAAATTGAGTAAATTAAGCATTCCAGTACGTTATTTGTGCATCAGCGTTATTAAAGTTTCGATTGGTTTGGGACATTTTGGAGGTTTCTAAAAGCCATTATTTCGTAAATTACTTCTCCTTGCTCCCCGTAATTGCCAAGTGATATATGAGATATTGGTGTGGTAACTTTGACCATCGTAAAACTTTTTGCGGTGAGTTTTCACGATTATCAGTGATAGCCTCTTCGGAGAATGCGGCCAGCTAAATCACCTTCAATTATCACCGTGAGTTATGACTTTCTAAACATCATTGCTCTTGTACACAGGCCAACAAGTACTTATCACCTATAACCTAGACTCGATAGAAAACTTAGACTCTGACATGACGTTTCTCGCGTATCCAAGTTGACGGAGTGCAACCTTCCCCCTCTCTCTTTCTCTAGCCTGAGTCACTGCTGTAATTCGTTTCCCTGTCTTTTTTCCGCTGAATCTTATGATAGCGATTCTAAGAAGCACGAAATTCTTTGATGTTAGTAAGTTAGTTGTCGCTGTACAGTTCAGACCCTTAATGATGCGCTCCTTCACCACCGATGAATTTTCAGGTGAGCATTCTATAGCCTTCGACAAGCAATACAAATACTCATATATATGTACAAAAGTGTTACCAGGTTAGGGATAGGTCGTATTCACGTTAACAAGTAGTAAACTGAGGCCAAGTAATTCATTTCACGACAAGCTCACCCCTAAAATACAAGGACAGAGTCTTGGGTTTAGCGAGATATAAAACCCTGGTGTTTTTATGTGCAGGAGTTCTTGCTTACATAATTAGGATAGTCCTCCTCAGAGCAAACCAGGCTCGTTCTTAAGGTGTGGGAAGTGAGACGAAAGTTCAAGAATAGTGTAGTGGAAACAGGAGCAACAAACGACATATCGATCTATAATGGTCTTTACAAGAAAAGTGGATGTATTACAGCGACTGGCGATAATGAAGCCAGGTTTCAACAGTCCGTAAGGTCTGCGGATGAGCAGAAAAATTGTAGATGAAACAGTGGCAAGACTAAAGAGTTTTAGTATTAAAATAGGCGAGTTTATTGTTATAGGAAAAGTCGCCAGATTTTGAAAGTACGTCTCTTAGATAATTATCTTACCACAGATCTCAGGACAACCTAAACTTCGTGGTATTCAGTGCACTTAAATTGCTCTAAGAGACAGCGCTAGATGATTTTTTGGGAGGGCAAAGGTTGACATTCTATCAGGTTTCGGCTAGATCCAAGCGTAATCTCGGCATAATTGGGTGGAGTCAAACTGAGGGAGACTGTTTGCACCCAAGAACAGGTGGCGTAAATATACTGTTGAAACAGCCTGGAATTGGCAGCTAGAGAACAGTCTGTGACAATATCAGCATTGTTGGCATATTTTATTGCGTCTTACATGTGAAACTTAAATGTGATGGGACGGTACTCGAGGCAAGCTACCCCCAATTGCAAAGGGGGCTTACAGATGCGTTCACGTTGGTCCAAAAAAGTTTTCAGAAGGCGAAGCCTGCAAAACATACTTACTTTTGTCATCCAGGGCTTTCACAATCTTATGCGGTAAGAAAGCAACTACCTCAGTCGTTGACACCTATACCCTGAAAGTAAACTGACACATCTCACTAGAGACGTCTAAGCACAACACGCGTTAATCCATTCCACAGACTTATCACTTCCGGAGAAAGTTGCGGTAATTTGCTTGTCCTTAGTTTGATCAATTAAACGGTGCTCTCTATCCGAGTTCCTGCCGCGGATTAAGGCTTTGTGTTTACTCTCTCCCAGTTTGTTGATATGATGAAGAGATTTGAGAAGTTTTCAACCAAAGTTTGGTCTTGTGGGTGAAATCAACCACACCTAGTTCTCCGAGGGGATTCCCTCCAGGTATACCAAGTCAACCCTAGTGCTTAGGTATCCTAGAAGACAGCCGTAAACTGCTGAGATGTTCACCATGATGGATATCTCGGAGGCCTGTGATTGACTTTGTGTTCCTTCTCCAATAACAATGAGAATAGCGAGCTGGGAGCCCATATTCTAGTGCTAGTCGCAACTGTACTTGATAGGAAATACGAAAATTCTGGGGCTGGAGCGTTCGGTGACCTGCTCAGGGTTGGACGCAGAAGCTGCTTTTTCTTCCCATCATTCAAAGTTCTGAATTTGTTGGTTTCTCACTCAGAAGCAACACCCGTACATAGTAAGCTCCTTTATGACATGGACTTCCGGTAGGTAATACCATAGATTTTTTCGTGGTTGATAGGCAACACCTATTCCGTCATCCACTTTTGTAGTGTATCTAGTGCTCATTGGAGAAGGTCCACGTAATCTCCATTGTGAATCGTCAACCACAACTTTAAGTCGTCGGCGTATAACATGGACGCACCTTCTGTTGCTTTGGTAAAGTTGGTGATATACACCCTGAATGAAAAATAATCGAGGAGGAGTCCTTTGGTACTCTACCGATCGATCATTTTCTATGTAGTCGGCTTGGAAAACCTGCTTGAAAAGAGGGGTCACGTCTGGTCGTTTAGTTATTTGCCCCAGGTGTTTAAGGGAATATGCTGAATTTGTTTATAAGGCAAGCGCAAGTTTCATGTAGATGCTTTTGCACTGTAATAACAATCCCGTAGCGTCCCACGAGCCCCATATTTCCTCGGAGTTTGAATTTTGCCGGTATAAGCTTCTAAATCCACCGAGTACCCCTTTCACTTTTCGTAGGTGAATTGTCAGGAACAAATAAAGCCACGAGCTTCACAGACCTACTGTCGAGACTTTCGCAGGGCTAGCCTAACCGATCTTCCGTGCTGCGAAATTCACCTCCAGTAGGTCAGTACCTCTCGCACGTTGGTGAGTATTGAACATATTGATCTTAGTGACTGGTACCCATAGGAGGGGGGAGGTGAAAGAGATACCTATTTCATTCCCGGTTTCCTTCCGAAAATTCACTTTCCAAGCCAACTTACGAGTGCCTCAACTTTCCTCTTCGTCCTGTCCGCGTGACGTAGATCCCCGACTTGATAATAGGTTTTGTCTGCTAATCCATGCATTCGTCTTCCATGCATGCATGCATGCATGCATTCGTCTTCCAGTCTCTCTTCAGGGCGATATGTGAATATCGTGGAAAGGTGGTTTCATCCGTGGTCTGAAGAGAAGTTGTCGAACCCCCTGAATAAGATCAGCAAGAGAGTCCATGCATGATGTAGAGATCCTCACGAAATGCAAGCAGTTCTTCTGAAACTTGTTGCCATACTCCCTGTTTGGGAGCCGAGCGGTAGCTTGTGCTTTCATTGGTGTTTCTGACGAAGCCGAACTACTGTTATCCTATTTACTCAGTATCCGATTGGAAATACCAGGGGAGAGGAAACTGTGAAACACTTTCCAATCGTAACCACCTGATACATAATAATTTAACACGAAAATGTATGGATGACACGTGTACTCTACTGAACCAAGGTTCAATAAAATAACATCTTTCTCAACAGACCTTTTCATGCGGTGTTCATTCGTAAGCATATAACTCGCTATTCATGTCACCTTTTAGCAGGATTAAAGAAGGTAAACCATAGGAATGTCTTTTTCTCAAATCTGGTCTTGTGAATTTCTGTGAGCGCACTTAGCAACATGTTTGGATTTTTTCAGACCGTAAGGAGTATAGAGAACGCTGAGCAACAGACAAAGGCGATTGATAACTGGATCAAAAATATTACCAACTTATATCGGGCCAAACCTCCGCCCACAGTGCACTATGTTCGGTAAGTTGTTTTGTGTGCCGTGTGGGAAATCTGGCCATTCTTCGACAGTACAAGACCTTTAGAAATTGTGCTATCGTTTTTGGCCCCACGATTATGGCACCTTAAAAGAACCTTCATTTCCAAGATCATAGAAAAGTGAGAGACAAGGTCCCAGTTCATATCCCGCGTCCGGATTTCGAGATATTTACACCTATCGTTGCAAACTGAGATTAAAGCTTCTGAAAGCGGCTGTTTCTGAGTCTGTTTTCGGTGGGCACCCTTACATATTATCTATTTAAATGCATCGCTGGGTAGAATAGGGGTGTTTTGTTCACCCTTAGTTTGTATTGCGCTATGCTGCATAGTGATTTACTTAGCGTCTCCGAGGTGTGCAACCGTGAATGATGCAGCAGCTGGTTTAAACACTTGAGCTTGGGGTTTAAAACTGAACGGTTTTTAGTCGATGCCTCGAGGCATCAAAACCTCAGAAAGATATGGTGATAGCTTTGGTGTACAAAAATCATTAGTAGCTTTCTGGTCTCACCAAGCATAAACTTATTTTAGGAGTCAGCCAGTATTCTTGACCAAGTGTTCACTGACCGTGTAGGAAAAATGAATGATACTCTGGCAAAGGTAGACATTTGAAAACCATTGTTACTACTGGTTCGCGCATCAGTAGATTTCTCCTGAAGACTTGTATGAACGCAGAGCGTGATTTAGCCCATTCTTTCGTTTTGTCCATGACTAAATGCGGACGCAAAATTTGGAGATGTTCAAGGGTAAAACATCCGAAAAATACGGAAATCCCTGAAAAACCCTGCCTTGCCAAGTGAGACCAAGTCACTGGAGAACATAGCAAGGACTTGTCATATGGCAATCGGTAGGCTATTCCCAAGGTAATATTGTGATTCTGTCCTTGAGCGGAACTCTGAAGTACAAACAACCTGAAGCTATACTCATTTGTACACCAGTTTGGTTTTCACGGTAGGCCCCCGAAACCCAGCTGAATCTCACGTTTATGGTTGACGGAAAATCGGGAACTGCGTCTGATGAGATCCAAGAAGGGCGAAACCGGTCGTGGGCTTTCGACGACTTTTCGGCAACCTTGTGAGTAGTTTTCTTCACAATCAACTTAGTTTGGGTACACACTGTGCAGGATGTATAAACATAAGTTTTAGTGTAGTCAGCACTGGAAGACAGCATTATGTAGAATGTCACAATATCCTGAAAGGAGCCAGTTTTATTGGCCATATCTTAATAACGAATCTGGTTACTGCGGTGCCCTACTGTGTTTATATAAATGGAACAAATGCTCTGGGCTACGTGACCAGCATATATAGATCATGGAGACAAGAACGTCAGCTGCCGTATCCTACATTGTGTTTGGTGTCCAAATGCGACCTTGTATAAGTGTACCCACAGTTTCGCTGTTAGGCGTAAATGTACGTGTAAATGTTTGTTTACACTGACCCCAGAAACATGCCAGAAATCTCCACTTTGATGTCTGAATGGCCATCGAACTTTGAAGAAGTTATGAAGAAACTACGACTTCCATCGTCGGAGCTTGACTGTAGCCTCAAAGAATATGTTGACATCGTTTGCGGTAAGTTATTTCCCTTCGTTTCCTTTCTATTTCCTTACAGGCCCTTGGTTTTCGCCGCAATTTTTGCTGGGTTTGGGCTGCTATGCATCACATTTTCTCAAGAGTGATAACTACTGAATGCTGAAATTCAAGAAATTATTGGCCTCCTGTACAGACCTGATTATGTGCTAGCATATTAGTCATTTCTAACACCATTTTCCACTAGACATAAGAGGACCTAACAATATGAACCTATGAGGTTCGACCACACAGTTTCTCAAGATCCCCACTGTATCACCATCGTCATCATCAACAGCATGATATCAGTGTTCAGCGCTGATGATTTGCTGCCGTACAACCATAGTTTATTTCAAGGGTTTGTTATGGACAAAAGAATAAGTGGAGGGGGAGGGACTTAGTGCTAGGCTGCCACAACCATTCCGGAGTTCCTACACCTCTAGACACTCATTCAGGACATCTGGATAGAAACTGACAACAGGATCTCCGTTAACATCGAATAACAGCAATTACCTGCAGCGTCTGCAACCCTTTGTCATGTCAAAGGTTGGTCATTGCCTGTATCACTCTGAACTGGGCACGGAGAACAGAACCCCGATGGTTCGGTGTGCGGTATACACGGCTAACCACTGCAGCTTCTGGTGCTGGACACATTCTTCGACTGAAGTCTCAGTTGCACAACACTCGTTTTCTAATTATCTCGTTGCATATTTACGGGCAACAGCCCACATGAGCCATGGTTGTGAGACAACGGTTGTCGACGGCCTGAAGACCTCAGTTCCGCTGATCACACTGATTAATCAGCATCAGTTTATCGGAAAGCTTTCTTAAGGCATGCTAAATTTCCGGAAAGGTAATACAGTGTATTTCGACCTCAAAACTGCATTTGGCCGTCCACGTACGAACTCATTCAGCTCAGCCCCTTGTTGACAGGAATGCATGGCACTTCAATCTTAGGACTTACAAAGGGTGGATTCGCCAAACTGAATTCACGAATGTTACATTCAGTGGCGTTATATGGATTTCTGAAATCACGAGTGGTTCATTGGGTTGTGCAACGCCATGACTGATACCGTTTGGAAGAAGAGGCTTCCTTGTAACGAGAGAGTTACCCGATGCAAAACATTTTTCAAAATGGAAATCGGGTTCTGTGTTAACCGTCAGAAACGCCACTATAACAAAAAGCTATCTGTAACGAATAGCCGGATCATCCCAAAGTGCGTTTCGTTTCGTCGTAACGAAACACATTAGATAACACAATCCGTGAAGATGTGAAAAGGAGGTTTGACGGTGGGCCCATTGGCTAATTATATGCTCAACTGGGCCGCGTGGATGAACGGGACTACTATATGGATGACAAAACCTCACACCACTCTGCGTATAGACTTTACTGAATCTCAATCGTAGCTCGCAGGTTGGACATTCGATTTGCGCGCCCAAACTGTTGTCACCGACAAATATGGAACGCAGCGTAGTAGCGGGTGCCTTGATAGTGACCCTTACAATAGTCCCAAAATTGAATGAGGGATGTGAAGTAAGACCATTAGTTTAGCTGCAACACCCTTTAAATGCATAGCTATCGTGCCACCCGAAAGAAGCACGAGGGCTGAGGTACTGTCAGGTTGTCCAAGTCTAATCAGGAGAAGTTGAGAGGTTGAGGTTGGGTTCGAACTACGGACCTTCTGGTCAGTAAGTTCGCGCCTTGACCGCTGAGTCATCTAGAGCTCAAAACAGGATGCCGGTGATCAGCTCATGGATGAGCGTCGGCAATGGTTTCGTTGGACGGCTCGAGTACTTGTACCAACCCGAATCTGTTGAAATGGGTATGAAGCACTACATGTGGCCTGAGCGGGATTAGGAACAAAAGCGGTTTTGATTTACGAAATGGGTTAAGAACTTAGACGAGTTTTCATGCCGGTAGTTGTAAGGGAGCTCCATATTTTGCTCAACTGAACAGACTAGACGCGCATTTGCCTTGTTTGGCAACCTAGCACTAGAGAGTGCACACATCTTGACGGAATATTTTGTGGTATGATTAAAGTTCAAATGTATCAAGCAAGAAATGTCTGTTGTAACGGCGTCTAATTTTCGTCTTGTTTCTTTCTTCCAACTAATCATCTAAAAAACCTGTTTTATCCCAATCAGCTCTCCTGGATATTCCGGTGTACAATAGCCGCATTCACTCTTTACATCTTTTGTTTTCACTATACTTGGAGTTCAAAAACTCTCAGGTAAGTACGGCGTATTGTTTCTTTTGATTTATATCCTATGCATTTCATAAAATTCAGGGAAACAATGAGCTAGGATAGAAAAATCAGGATATATATATATATATATATATATATATATATATATATATATCCAACAAAAGCTGCCAACTTGTCGCGATTGTAGCTCCAGCTCTGCGATGGTCCTGCAGGCTACATCAGTTTCACTGCATCACAAGGCTAACGGGAAGCAACCAGACAAAGATAAGGTAGTCTCCGTTCTGCGAGTAATTGTATTGTCGGATGGACTGGAAACAAAGCGCCCCACCCCGGGGCTGCCAGCATCTATCCATTTATGAGAGAAGCGATACTGCCTTCCCTCTGGAAGCACTGATTAGAAAACGTGGAACCTAAAAACTTAACAGTTGACAAATCGACTCGAAATTCATCTATAATGAGCAGCAACATTAACATTCAAACAACTGTGCCTTTCTCCGTGCGTTCTAAGGCTAGACCGTCCCCGTACTGTCAATTGGGTCTATCTTCCGAGCTATTAGTCACGGTAAAGCTGTTTGAAGTTGTGCCATTTAGCAACCAAAAATAAAGGATGAAGCGATGTCACACCGAGAGGCTGACCAGGAGGAATTCTGCCGGCAATGATCAGCCATCATCACATCTAATCGGTCAAGGGAATGTCTATACCTCGTGGGTGATATCGATGCTCAAATCGGTTGACGAGAAGTGAAAAGTAATGACTGAGCCATTCGGATTTGGAGCCGTGAACATAACTGATTGCCGTTTATTTGCAGTGCTTTACCATGTAACTCGCCACCATTAATACATGGTTCAATCCTATTAAGGTACCCATTGCCACTTAGGTATATCCAAGAAGTGGTCATGAACATCTCTTGGATTTTACCATTGCCCGATGCGGGCGTCTCGTAGCACTTCTCATAACAAAGCCAATGCGCGGAACTGATCGTCCCTTGGTACGATGCAAAGTGCAACTGGCCCTGAAAGAGCCTTCTAGTGGCAAGTCAAGTTGGTTGTCTACCATGCTCAAAATCAAGCAGCTGTTGAATCAAACGACACTGCCGAAGTTCCGGGAGGCTGTCGCTCACAGCTTGTCTAAATCAACCACACCCCATACGTTTGATGAACAATGAACTAGGGCGAAGGAACATGATGTGAGACCCAAAAAAGAATGGTGCCAAGGCCGATTTTTATGAAAATGATGCAGAATGGGCATCGGGTTGAGAAGAGCGAAGAGACAACCGTATGCGGATCGACAATATCATAAGGAATTTTTCGAAGCATTTAGAGGAATCTATGGATCAAAAGTGCAATAGCTCTAGCACATCCAGGACAATTGGACCAGTCGAACGTCCAGTAACTATGCGTACACCTTCGCTGATTGGGATGCAACCGTTTAACGACCTACTCAACCTAGCTTATCTGGATTCTTGCACAGCCACGATCCCACTACTGTTCAATAAAGAGGAAAGATGACAGAAAACGGACGACTGCCGAGGAATCTGTCTACTCGAAAGGCTGAACGGTGATATTCTGGAAGGACATATCTGTGGAGAGCAGCGTGGATTCTGAAACGGGTGCAGCACGATTGGCCTTTTCTCTATAGCGTGTCAGCTTCAAGAAAAGTGACAGGAACGGATCCGACCGTTATGTGCTCTGTCTACATAAGTCACGAAAGGTTTTGACTCGGCGGACAGGGAGGCACCGTGGATCATTCTCCAAAGGCTTCGTTGTCCAGAACCACTTGCCAGCGCAATTAATTCCCTTCATTACTATCTCTGCTGAGTTCAAAACTAGCCCGAAGTTGGGAAGAAATTGCCTTCTGGCTCCAACCTTGTTCAGTCTGTATCTGATTACAACTTGTGCAGTGTTTCGTGATTCAGAAGATGGCACACCAACGCAGTACCTGTTCAGCTCGAACCGCTTGATGACTAAGGCGAAGCTGCACGAGTCTATGATCTGTATGCCGTTTTCTTCTGATGTGATTTATTTGACCATTCGGAGACGGAACTGCAACGAAGAACCACTGCATGTACCTTGGCAGCATCCTGCTTTGAGTTAAAAATGAATTTTACTGAAACACTTGCCTTTCAGCAGGCTGCCTGGCCAACCTTCATTTGTCCTAAATAGTGCAGCGCCTGCACACTCCTTGATGAATAGTGCGCAGTAATCAGAACCGAGCAACCATTACGTTTGCACATTTTGCTCGACAGCTGCAATGGTGCATTCACGTTCAGAAATAGAACCTTATTCTTAGAGAGAATATCAGTAGTTTGTGGACGGTGGATAGTTTGCTCATTTAGCTGGGTTGTAAGTACTCCACCACTATATTACGTTTCGTAGTTAGTTGCCCGTTTGTCAGCTGCTGACGGTTATTTTGTTTTCACCGAACCTACAAGTGTTCTTAAGGCCCTGAGGTAGGTGATTAGATCTGAGGCTTCGGGAGTAAACCAGATAAAAACCCGTTGGAGTCATCACTGAATGCTTGCCTGATATATTCATTTAGTGAAATGGTGAAACGCCTCAGGTAAATTGCAGTCCACTTGCTTTTGTTCTTTCAGCATTTCCGACAAAATGATGCAGCAACAGGATCTGTTTAACCGTTAATGCGTCTCACTATTTGATTGTTAATTTGTCTAATAAACTGTTTAGAACAAATGCATTTCTTAGTCACTAAGTATGTTCAGCAGGAGGTTTACTCAACACAGTTCTCAAAGGTGAGCAGCAGAACAAACTGTCCAACGCCATAAGAGAGCGAGAAGGTAGGATTCGGATCAGCAAAGGTGGTCACCAATATACAAACTTCATCAGATTTTTTATCGTATTTACAGATATCAGTGCTCAGGTTACATGTCTTTGGTCTATTTGGTTTGCCGCGTCGATATTTATCACTCTCAGGTTCTTGATAGTATAAGCTGATATTCCATAGTATCTTGCTTCAGTCGCCGCTCGAACTTCATCCGAAAACGTTCAACGCATGGTTCGTTTAGCTTGACAAGCTGCAATTCAGCGTTCTTGATTGGAACATCAAAACCTGCCACTGGTTATGCTACATCCAGTGACGCTACAATGTTCGATCGATTTCAGTGCTGCTCGTGATGCAGTCAACACACACAGGGAACGAAATAACGGCTGAACTCTTACCCTCTGATTTGTTGAATTGAATTTTGGTGGTGTCCGAAGATCGGTGTTATTTTCATATTGGTTAAAACTGGAGCCACCCATCGTTAAAGTTAATGTCATAACATGTCACCAACGAGTGCTGCAGCAAAGTCCATATTTGACGAATTGCTACCAAACCGTCCACGGGTATCAACCAAGAGGGGACGCAAAATATATAGTGGAGAATTTTCGGTGTTGCAGAACAGACCCGTACGGTAAGTTCGACCTGCTTTCCAATGTCCCTGTCTTGTATCTGACGCAATCGCGCGGCGAGAGATAGGCCAATCGACTATTCATTTTTACTTTAGAGTGAACGATAGACCAAACTTAATCTCTCGTTTGCGACATTCTTCAGATGAATTTGCCTCACAAAGGCCGCATCACGTCTCAGTAAGCCATGTTCAAGGCATCGCAGAACACACTACTCATAAGGCTGCTGAAAACAGCCCACTTCCAGTTTCGACTTTCCTAGGGTTCATCAGCTAGCCTGTCCCCGAGTTTCCGTCGACCTATGTTCTGCTTGAACACCGAATTACACGAATTTGACGAACTACACTCATTTGCAAATTGCTTTGATGGTAACGGAAATGTCAGCTGAATCTGCTGTGGAAGAAGAGATTTCGGCAATTCTCTGCGACTTCGGTGGTCAAAAACACGAAGAAGCCTCACATCATCTGTCAGCAGAGGTCATGTCTCGCAACCATAGAACAAAACGGCCATTGTTGTACCCTGATACGTGCGGCCCTTGGAACCCAGTTATATACAGTTCCGACGTCACAAGTGACGCAAATTAGCAACGTCAATCGGGCCGATACTCCAGATCGTTGGGGTTTTCAGTAGCAAATAATTTCGAAGAGCTTCTTGCGTTCACACTCAGGTTTTAAAGCAACGCCATAAGTATGGAAGACCAGAAACCTTAGTGTTCCTCGAATTCAAAAATGCGTTCGATTGTGTAGATCAGTCAGTACTCCTAACTACACTCGCTGGACAGGGGATTCCATAGAAGTTTTTGAACATAATCTGGTCCTTATATTCACATTCTTCTGGGCGTGTGAGAGTCTACTGTGAACTATCAAGAAGTTTCCCTACAAAAACTGTTCTTTTCCAAGGATGTCCACTTTCTGTGTCCGTGTTCAACTTCGACATCGATGGAATTAACAGGTGAAAGCTCTTCAAAGCCGTGTTCAGATCGTTGTTTGTGAGAACCTTATCGATCTGGAGGGGCGAGATGGCTCAGTGGTTAGAGCGCGAAGTTACTGACCAGAGTTCCGTGGTTCGAACCCGACCTCTGCCTCTCGATTTCCCCTGTCTAGGCTTGGGCAACCTGGCAGTATCCCAGCCCTCGTGCTTCCTTCGGGTGGCATGGCAGTTAGCCACCGAAAGGGTGCTACAGCTAAATGATTTTTTTGCCGATCTGGAGTACGCAGACATTGTCGTCCTCATCTTTGAGGACGGTACTCCAAAAAGGCCTCATGGGTCGCGTGTACTATGATACAGTAATGGTTTTATGGTTGTGAGTCATGACCTTTGTGGACAAATGATGGGAGGTGGTTTCAGATTTTTGACCACCGATACCTCAGAAGTGTTGCTGGTATCGGACGGCGTCCACGAGTTCATAACGAGGTAATTGAAAAACGGGTGTTTGGTTGCGCATCAAGTACTTCAATCGCAGAAGACACCCAGCACCATCAACTGCGTTGGCCCGGCCATAGGCTACATATGCTGAAGCAGTGTCTATCGAGAGGAGTACTGTTCGCCTTCAGAGCTGCGCAGACTGCATACGATTGGGCAAAAGCATGATAGGTTAGGAAGAGTTCGGATGTTGTTAACGGGTCCACTTTCCAGGATATGATCCCTGTGACCACATCCGGTGTGCTTTGCTAGGGTCATTGCGAGAAATAGCGGCTAGTCGATGTCAGGGACCTTCGTTCTGTCAGTTTCTTTCTAGATCGCTTGATTGGGCGCTTGGTGTAGGAACTTCAGAACGCTTGCGGTAAGCTAGCACCAGGTCCCTCCTTCGTCCACCCTTTCTCTCCTCTTCACCTTATAGATTTAAATATGATTAAATTATGTAGTTGTACAGCAGTGAACTATGTGTCAACGCCATGGTTGCTGTCTCTGATGATAATGTCAGCCTAAACCAACGGATTTGCAATAATACGACTGGTATTCGATGATGCTTCAGTTCACACCAGCATCCAGAATCAGAAACTTCGGTGGCTGGGTTATGTGGCCTTTGATCTGTTCACAGAGCTTTCAAGCGCTTCGTCAGCAATTGAGGTGATATCACCCACTCAGCGCGCCCTGATAATGTCCCCTTCATTGGTGAGGAAACTTTGTAATCTAATTTCCAAGCTCGACGAACAGACCAACGGCCACCAGATCAACTACCAATGAACACACCCAAGCTACTGATATTCCGGTATATTTCCTTCTCGGTCATTTTCTAAACGCCTCGAGTTATCGATTAACAGAAAAGCCACTACCAACGCTGAATTCAAAGTAGCGTAAACCAAGAGGCGGACAACGTGCGGCTTTGCAGACGGGAATGAAAGATATTACAGAGTCTGTGCGCTGTGTGTTTCACTTGTCTACAAAAGAGAGTACGGGTGGGTCTCGTTGTGCCCGGCTAAAAACGCGGCAAGGCATGGTGAGAACTTGATGTCACATGTTTTGCCAGTTTTTATTAAGGCTGTGTGACCTGTCGCAATAAGTATACCCTGCACTTGTGATGGACTAGGACAAGGCCCCCTTCCTCCTCCGTTTTCATGCCTTTCACACTTCAGACTTTTCTTCGAATAAACTTGTGCAGCAATAAAGCACCGGCGCTGCCGACAAGAAGGATAATAAGCAACATGACCATTGTTTTCCATCTTCAAGAATGACTGTACATCGACAGGCTTTATTGTGTCGAGGATATGCTAATGAAGAAACCTTCAAAACTCAGATGTTACATTGTGGTTCAGACGAAAATAGACTACAGAAACAAAGCACAATGTGATTATTCAACAACAGTGGTGTGGAACTTCATAATCTGTTGTCAATTCTGCTATCATTTCACTAGTCGTAATGAATAACGGGGGATATGGATGATGGAACTTTTAACGATAGGCTCACGGGGAAATCAAATGTGATTCTCGGTCGAACCAACTGTTAGCTTATTCAGACAATCAATCAATCATGACTGGTCAGGGTGTTGCATCTGCATACACAGATCCCTGATCCAGTGGTAACAGCTTGACATTGTTAGCTAAAAGATCACATCCAATCCCTCTACACCCACCAGATGGGTCATAATAGGGACAAAATTGCTCGCTTAAATGGGCCTTTCGAAATCCAAGTACATCTATATTGTAAAAAATAGGGAATGTTCCTAAATGTCCCACATTAGGAGGGCCCACGGAGGTTGGTAAAAGGTATATGAAAATCATAAAAATAAACAGAAATCATCGAATGATCAAAACAACGGGATAGGAAGTTAATTTGGTCATAAAAGTGGTAAATTGCACTAGGGAGTCGGACGAGATCACCGCTCTCTGAGTATACAGTCGCTAACTAGTTCGACGAGGGATACAGCCAAGTCTTTGATCCCTGAGGCATCTTCTAAGTTGGTCAAAATTGCAACACAGATCGGAGCGAGTTTGGCAGACCGGGCAGTAAAGTCACACAGATTGGATGGAGCATCTTCTCGGACATACTCATGACCATTCGACCACTTGCAACAAGGAAGACTAAGGAGAAGTATTGTAGTTCCACCAACAGCACCCCCAGTATGACAGACGTACAGGCGATCCGGACATGTCACCTCCTGAGACAGTGCTCCACCGGAGCGTCTGGAATACACAAAAGACATCAAGACATAAGTAATGTACTGCTTGACCATTTTCCAGCCCAACTCATACACAGAATATTTCTAAGGACGCATTCGGACGACTACTCGATTATCAGGCTCCTCTGTACGTCATAAAACTGCTTCGTTCTTTAGGCAGTGACGGTCTCTGAGGTCAACAGTGGCTTACACAACATTCCTGATAAATACCCCATCATCGTATTTCTATCGCGCATGTGTGGCGTTTTTCCGAACCTGGGAACATGACTGGAATATTTTTTCAACTAGGATTAACTGGGTTACATCGTTCACAGCGGGGGGAGCGAATGGGAACGGATAACTTTCGGTGTAGGAGAACAGCATCTGACTGTGAAATGAAAGTGCCCGTTTCAAAAGCAACAGAAAGCGGCTGCTCAGCGAGGAACGTACACGGAGCTAAGGCTGCCCAACAAACGCGATGACAGAAGAAGTGACGTGTTGATCCACCAAGAGCGAAGGCATAGTCAGACAAATAGGAAAAACGGATGTAGATTGGTAGACCTTCCACACAGCTTGCACTAATTTTGTTAACCTACAAGTCATGTGCACCGTCTGCCTTGAGGCTCGGTCAACCTGGTTACCTACTCGCTCCGACCGGATATAATCTAATCTAACCTGGGTGGTTTGCATGCAGCTGACTTGAGCTCGGCGTATGGAGATTTGCGCGGGACTGACGACAAAACCGGGGCATACAGCATCAGATTAGACGGGGTCATCAGAGGTCATTCGCGTGACAAAAATCACTCGTCAGTAGACAGGGTAGCCTGCTGAGTCGGGGAAGGAATGCCAGTATATCAACCAAGTAAAGTCCACCGCGACTTAATCACTCGGTTTTGTACTTTGCTTTCAGCTGAAGGAACGGTGTTATCCCATACTGTAGCCCAAAGGCCAAATATCCCGAGGAAGCTGTCGTATACAGAAGCCACCGAGTTTTGCGGCCCCTTCTTTGAAAGAAATTTGCGAAGCCATTCAGAACGCCGAAGCTACAGCAGGACACAGAAAGTGGCGCATCGACAAATTCCACATCAGTCGATTGAAAATTTCAGTGGGGACCAACCATGTTACTTTTCAGTGATTTCAAAGGATGAGGGAGGTGCACGTTGAGAACCCTCTCACAGTGTTGTGTGCAAAAAGGCTGTGCAGATTGCTGAAAAACCGGGAATCACAGTATTCCAGAAATCAAAAAAGTTGGCTCATGTGTGGATGGTCTGAACATCTACAAGGTAAACGTGTTTACATTTATACATCTGGAAAGGACGTGCCACTTGACGAATTTCTCAAAACAGTCCGAATAGTGTTAGCCAAATATGAACAAATAATAATAATAATTATTATTATTATCGCTTAGCAGTAAAGCATTTTCAGTGTCTAGCTGCCAAGCCACACGAAGGCTGAGTTCAGGTTGCCCAAGCCCAGACAAGCAATCGAGTTGCCGCAGTTGGGTTCGAACCACGGACCTTCCGGTCAATAAGTGCGCGCCTTAACCGCTGGGCTACTCCGAGTACAGACAAAGGGTGTATGTATTTAATGCTGACGGTACTACGGTATGTTATTCTTTACCCCGAGAGAATTTAGAAAGAGATCTCGGGGCAGCCAGCCTGAAGATCGAGCAACTCTGTTACTCTATGGAAGTATTTAGGGTGAAGAACGGTCACCGCTCGTAACAGTCGAGTACAGATACTCCATTTATTTCAAGGGGGTTGATTTAGCTCATCTCTGTGCATGGAAGCATTAACAATGTGCTTGGAGCACAACTTATTTGTTTCCGAGTTGATTGTTTGATCCAAACAGGAATGCAGTTGTTAAAAAAAGACAAATACTTAGATTCGTTGATAGTGACTCATTCCACCGGTTTCAGGATGAACTTTCTAACGTCTGGTTAATATACTTGCCGGGAAATTGCATATCCGTTATCCGGCCGATGGACTGAATCGTAATCAGGTCCTTCAAATAGACAACATCAAGAAACTTTGCTCCAGTTTATAATCGACCACACAAAACACAATGTTTGTGAGGATATGCTGCATTGCATGAACGTGCTATAAACACTACAGTTAACTTGATAAGACTAAAATCTAGTTCATCCCGCTACACTAGTGGATGTTCCTACAAAAGCGAGATTTGTGTTAAATGAGTAACGCAATCGGAAAGCTCATCAAGTGACCTCAGTGAAGTGAGTTCGAGTAGAATAACCTAAATCTTCCACACTTTTTCAGGATCGTGTGAAACAAATTATCAGCGGTAGTTCCTACGGAAAAATGAATGCTCTTATTGACGGAGGGGAAGAGGATTACGACGACAGGGATCATGATGCAAGCAGAGGACTGTTTTTTTTTTGTTGAAACATTTCACATAGCTTGGCACCTGAGAGGCTGACAGAGTGCGTTACTCAAATTAATTTCATTTTTAGAACCTCCATCGGTCAGTTGGAACGAACGATGCATTTGACTGTCTATGACGTTTTGGCAAATAGATGATTGTACACAATGAATATGGTATTACATACTCCCAGTAAGCAGCGAAACTGTCTGTCGCGCATTTACGAGGGTAGGGGAACCATAGGTCTTCGTTGGTGCCGTTTCTGCATTATTATGAGCCCTACGACTGGACGCACACTAGTGATGGTGGAACTGCAAACTAAATGAATTGTACAGAATTGTCGTAGATGAGGGCCATCGGAGAAATATGATATGGAGCCGATTTAGATACTTTGGAGTCGATTGGACTAATTCCACCAATGCGTTTTTCGATATCATACAACAACACTCAAGCCCGGTACAGCACAGTAGCGTGCATCTAAGCGATCCCGAGGAGACCTATCCACCTTCTTAGGCTTCCAAGCGAAGTGAGGTGACATTAAGTAGATCAGCGTCAGCCGATTATGTATGTCATAACTAATTGTTCCTCAGCATCTGGAATATCAATTACACTCGTGAGATGTGCCGTGTCTGTGTAGCTTACGTTTCATTTAACTGTGACAGCGTGCGAACACCTTAACTGTTCGGTAGGACGGCTGGTTAGAGAATTTCTGTATTGATAGTAACTACGTCAGCAACTAGTAAGTCGGTAACAGTACTCAGAATTTCCGTCCGCAAATTATCAAAGTTAAGCCGAACGTGACGATGGATATGTATGCCATTCTGTAGGATTTAAACCACCGAACACTATTTTTAAAGTCTATTTGCAAACCAGTTAGCTAAGTCAATCGATCGAGTGATTAACCTTTTGTCCGAACATTCTACATGACCCATAAACTAGTTTTAGGAAAGCACGAGTAACGGAAGAAGGCCAGATAACGCAAGAGGAAATTACGCCTCCAGTCTAGTGAGTTCAACTCAGAGGTTATATGACTGGTTGGTAAAGGAGAACACTAGCACTGTACTGCGATGTAAGGTCTTAGGAAGTTTGTATCACTTTGAGATTTACCTGCCACACCACAGCAGTGGAATTCCAAGTAGGGTAGATAATACCACATGAGCAAAGTAGTGTGCCTTACAGCAGAAGAGAACTTTAGTCAATCCAAACTAGATGGAATATGACCAGAGACAAAAAGGATGGGGTAGCTCAAGATAGCTCACTGGTTAAGGCGCCAGCTTACGGACCGGAAGGTCCGTGGTTCCAACCCGACCTCAGTATCTTGACTGCTCCCGTCTAAACTTGGGCAACCTAGCAGTATCCCAGCCCTCGTGCCTCCTTCCGTTGGCATGACAGCTGGGCACCGAAAGGATGCTACAGATGAACGAAAAACACCACTGATGAACTGTGATTGGACAAAGGTTAGGAAAAATAAAAGCTTGAGGCATATGTGTGTGAACCGGATGAGCTAGTGACCGACGCCACTCGAAAGCTACACGAAGGTAGGAATATAACGCAGCTCGGCATTCGCAGAACATGGATTCCAGCATTATAACAAGTACAGCATACTGAAAACTTCGGTGTTAAGCGCTCCATATGCAGCACACCGATTTCAACGGTCTTCTGCGTACAGCTTTTTGCCACAAAGACTTATGGTCCTAGAAACGTGACCTTGCTTTTCCTAGGAGTCAAAAGGCCTGAATTCGGCGTTAGACTACCCAACTTATATGAGCAGGACATATGGAAATCCAGCCACAAGGGTAATCAGTGGATCGGGCGCTGCAGAAAGTGGAGGTAAATGAGGAGCTGCGACATATGCAGTGTGATAGTTCAAGGTAAAATTTCTATTGGAAGTTACATACCCTAGTCGGAACATGTAATTTTGACTATATATAAAGACCTATGACCACGTAAAGTGCAACATATGATGGACTCGAGTGCGGCTAGATGAGGATGATGATGGCTCCGTGTCACTAGCACTAGAATCATTCAAATAGGTAACAAAACATGACGCAAGACTCACCGGCACAGAAACCAGCCCAAGCCTGGTTGCCACTCTTCATCTGGGTTGGAGGCTGATACTGTCCATAGCAGACGCAACGTTTCGGGCTTAATCACACCCATCTTGGGCATACTATCCAAGTAGACATAGGCGAGGTGATTTGCAAACAGAGTGAGGTCATATGCTGTGGAGAGAATTCCTCCGCCTGCCCATTTATACGAATTGTCAACCATGGGGGTGTTTTCCAGAACGCCTTTGGAATTCCGTTTATACTGGCTGCGTGAAAGCATTAAAAAAGTGCAAACCTCAAGTCGTTTATAAAATCTGTAAACAACAATGCGGGTAAGAAGTACTAGGCTAGAGGAGTACTGGTTGTGTGAATTGTGCCGAACTGAGATGCGAGCGTCTAGTCTAGTCTATATTCAGGGACTGAGGTTATGACCTGTGTTACTCAAAAAATAAATGTCGTGAAGTGTCCTGAACATGTACTCAAACTGCTGGCGTCCCCCTGGCTGATGTGTATGACCAAAACTAAAAAGTTCGTGCGCCACAGGTTGTTGTGTGGTAGCTGCTTAAGCGTGCTTAACGCACAATCCCTAATCCCTTCTAGCGATATAAAAAAACGTCAAACGCTACCAAAGGCATGACTTTTGAACAGATCTGCCACTAAATCTTAATTCATCAGCTTGCTGCAACCACAGGTCGGATTGTTCCCTATAGATGTACGGACCTCACAGTAGCGATAGAGAAGAATGGGTCAAGATGTATAAATGCAAAGGTTGCACTATGGAGTGGAGCATATGTACCGAAATCCCTAGCCCCAAGTGATCTGTCCGGTGCACTTGCCCAGGGGTAGTAGGGTTTTATGGGGCACAATGGTCCGATAGGTAAGAAATAGAGGATATGCGCTAAAGACGCCCCTACAAAAAATAGCATATCACATTAACCTTTATTAACCTACCTGGCCCGCACCGGCGTGATTTTCTCGTGGTATTCCAGAAAAGTATTCTTGAGTCCCAAAAAAGTGAACAACTTTGAAAATTGGTGATCCATCTTAGCGAAGCGAGGTATTTTCGAAGTATCTGAACTTTTTTTAACGCAGTTTGGTTGTGTTCCCGAATAACATTCGAAAGAGGGACCTGAACGTGTACATATGTTCTCAATCGCTGCGGACAAGAGAGTGAAACCGAAGGTGCTGTAGGTGTACTGTTTCCCGGGTGCGTGCACAAGCGGGTCATCTTTGAAAAGGTTGCAGGCGTCGAGCGCATTGTCATAACGCGTTTGAAGTAACATTTCTGGGTACGACTAGATCACAAGATAGAGGGGATTCGCATAAGTACTGAAGAGGAGTGAAGTTTATGGAGCACAAGTTCGAATATTCGAGGATCTGCTCACAATACTAGAAAATGGTTGTCCGGTTATTGATGAGGTAATTATCAGTCACCCGCCAACGCTGCATAAACTCGTACATTCGGTTTATGCTATCAGACATAGACGGATGGTTACGAGCCAACGAGAAAACTGAAGACCGTAAGACGGCGATTTACCTACTTTAGTGGGAAAAGGAGAAAGCAGCTACAATGCCTAAATCCTATGTGAGAGTCGTCCTCTATCGTCAGCTAGTTCCCCAGTCTCGACTTTGTTCTCAGTCGTCGTCTGCATACTCCGGTCGACAAGGTTCTCACAGGCAACGATTTGAACACCGGAGTTTCGAGGACCCTTCAGCATCCTTCTCATTACTTGAACGGTAACGAAGTTGGACAGAAATGGAGAGAGTGGACGCCCTTGCTGGGCAAAACGTTTTGTATGGAAGTGCCTGGAGAGCTCCCCATACACTCGCCCTCCCAAATGAGTGTGAGGACCGGATCGGTAGCATCCTCCCGGTGGAAAGAGCTGATCGGTTCACAGTATCCAAAGTCTAGGAACAAGAAGATTTCAGGATTCTTCCTCTAGCACCTGACGGAATATGAAAATGCGGTAGGAGCAGTTTCTATCTGGTAGAAATCTCGCTTTTTGTTCACGTGTCAAGGTCCGTTTCAATTTCCCCAGAAAAGCCACATTCTTACCGGGAATCCGATGCTTGGAAGAGGCTGATACGTACGTTTCGCAGACAGAAGCCCAGTATCACGCACAGCTTTCGATGCCGCACATTTTGCACAAAGATGAGAGCACAATGATAAGCAACAACAGACAAGTGCAGGATCGGACAACATACAGATATTCCGGAGGGAATGACAGGCAGTGATCAACCCGCGCCATGGGTAACTTATGGTGATGTAATCTATTTGGGTCCTTAGATGGTTCGCTGGTGGACACCATGTGGTCACACGAGTCCTACTGTTCTGAAAAATGATAATGAAAAGATACAGTCTAAAACCAACACACATATGCATCGAGTGCATCTCGAGTTTCATCCAAGGTGTCACCCAAACGAGCATCGGTAGCACCAAGCGTACCTGTCTGCAAGTTCGTTTCATCAGTGACAACGAAGGCTTTAGGAAATTTGTAAAGGAACATCTCGGGGGTCACAGAAACGGTCTTTAGCGGATTTAGGGCTAGGTTCAGTTGGAGTACAATCAGATACGAGAAACAGGGAACGATGGACCTCTCAGGAGATTCTTCCGGAGACGCTGCCAAAGGGACTGTGCAGACGCGACTATCAACAGGTATCCAGTCAAGTATAGGTGCTTCTGTTAGACGAGAACAACTTGTCTTGTCTTGTTTCAGAATGGGAACAGTAAATGCAGCTAGGTTAACAAGATTTTGGGGCTTGAAAATTGGCTTCGAGTTGTCCAAGCCTGTGAGCTCAAGATAGCTCAGTGGTTGAGGTGCGAACTTACTGACCTGGGACTCCGCGGTCCAAACCCAACCTCAGCATCTCGACTGCTCCTGTCTAGGTTTGAGCGGTATCTCAGATCTAAGGCTTCCTTCGGGTGGCACGGTTGCTAGGCACCGAAGGCTGGACGGTTGTTTGTTAGACGGAATCTCGCACGAAAACCGCTTTGCCGCTTGCAGTTAGGTGCTGCTACGGCCAAGAAGATCGGGCGGCTTGCTAGTTCAGCATCAAGGCGAGCTCCGATAAGCCTGAAGTGTGGACCCAACAGTCAATAGTGATCCAGTGTCCGCCGAATGCCGGTTGCCAATGGCGCGTTCAGAAGGCGTCGGAATTTCCAGAATGTTGTCGCCTCATACACTTTATATACGACGCACGGCACGTGTTTTTGAACTGGTTTTGGGCGTTTAATACACGTTGTGCACCTTCGGTGGTTCTTTTGACGAGAACGCTAGCTTGGAAGGTTCAGACCAAGAAATGAGCTGAGGTCACAACATTGTCCGAATCTGTTGTTACATATGAACACTCAGAAGTTGCCACTAAGGCTTATGCAAACTGAGCATGGCCATCAGTTCTAGTGCTTGCACTTCCAGAGAGGGTATCAATAATGAGGCAAATTAAGGACGAGTTGGTAGTACGTCAAAATAATCGGGAAGAGGCGTCAGCTGTGGCATGTTTTCGCTTACTGGCTATGTTATAGAGAGTAAGTCGATATGGCCGATGGCACCAAGCGACACGACACCATTTCTAGCTGTGAGGTTCATGGCGGCACGCGGGATGGGATACCATCAAAGTACCAAAACCTAGACAAAAGGACGATGACATTTCCTAATCAGGCCACTGGCTCAAAGGTCCGACCACAGGGAATCAAGTCGTACGAATTCTAAAAGCATGATTTTCTAGGCATGTTCCAATCATCAACCTGAGGAACCAGAAAACTGTGTTCGTCAAATCCATACCCACTGGTCGACTGGTATGGATGTCGAAGTGAACTCGCTGCTTAATAGGTTATGGAAACACAC
This sequence comes from Opisthorchis felineus, assembly GCA_004794785.1. Taxonomy (NCBI): domain Eukaryota; kingdom Metazoa; phylum Platyhelminthes; class Trematoda; order Opisthorchiida; family Opisthorchiidae; genus Opisthorchis; species Opisthorchis felineus. The sequence goes on along the minus strand of SJOL01000634.1, from coordinate 19,572 downwards.
AAGCCGTCACACCAGGATAAGGTCCAGTCACATTGCAGTGGATAAGGTAACTTCAACTCCCTACACTACACTTGTCTGGAATCCTTTGCCATTCCGTTGTGCTACAGAATCACCGTGACAAGCTCACAATTCTATTACTAGTATACGAGTGGCCCGAAATCAATCGACCTAGTATATCACGTTCTAAACTCGGGTTAGACCGGTGTGGTGTCAGGTGAACTTTTCATATTCTGATAAGCTGTTGGACGGTATTATTGGACTCACCGATTGCCCCCTTTTTTCGGCTGACTTCCTATAACTTCGAATTCCACTTGTGTGACTGAGCAACGAGCGGGCAGTAATTTTGGCCTAGAATGAATCAGAAGTAAAAAAGACGAGTTTTACAGACAAGCAACTGATACATGAACACACGACATGCTGGAAGTCATGATGCTGTTGCCGACGCATCACTACCAAGGGGCACCTACTCACGGAAAGCGGTACCTGCCTGGTGAATAGAAAATGCGAACAAGCGGACAACGCACGTTTGGAACCTAGATGGAAACGCTCGGTATCCGGTAAAAGAGAAGTGAGAATAGACGGCAACTCGTGGAAAAATAATCAGACGCAAGAGGTGGGACAAGTCTGGAAATGATGGTTGTATGACGATGGATAGTGTGCTTGAAAAACGGGGTATAAAAGAAGTCAACTCACATAGTTTCCATCAACGTGCTTTTCAGGAAACTCTGGCAAATACGTCCGTATATCCTCATCTAAATCCAGTTTTGACTGTTCCATTAAACGACCAACCAACACTGATGTGAAACTCTTGCTGATACTGGCGATTCGAAACAACGTATCCTCACGAACGGGGACCAGGTTTTCGACATTGGCAAAACCGAACCCTTGGGATGAATAAAACAACACCGACAAGTCCACACAATGTCGAGGCGTTAGTACGCTGGCAAATATTTACCGAGTGGTATTCTCACAATAACTAAGATCACAAACATTGCTCAACAGCGTTCATATGCATCCTGAACAAAGGTACCGAGGAAGTGAGACAAATTTGCTTACCTCAGTGGTTATAGATAACTGCGTTCACGCACACAATCAATAATTCCCCCTTCGACAAAAACAAGGCTCCAAGCACTTTCAAGTTCCAAAGTTCATTCAAAACAGGATATCGTATAGGCGTATCGGCCGAGGTTTGGATGGTAATGTGATGAGATGTCAGACGTCCTGAAGCGTATTCGGGAGGTAACCCTACGAGTAAACGAGTACAGGGTACGTAGAAGACAACTCAGAATACCCTCTTACACATCGCATGGATGGACCGTGCTAGCTTTATGGCTGGCGGTTCCAACAGCAAAACTAGTGAATGAAATGAGTGCATTCAGTGCCAAAGGTGAGATATGCAGACTTCGCCAAAGCCAATTCATTGCCCCAGCTAGTGTTAGTAGGCCGTTATGAACAATCGTAGCCAGCCTACGTCTGCAAATGACCAGGCATGACTTAACAAGATCCCCACCCGAAGCAACAGTTGGAATCCGTGGTTGGAGAACCAAGGATTGCGACTATGTCCCTATTCAAAGTAGACTGCAGTGCATTTTTCATCCTTTAACACTTATTTCACCAAGCAGACTTGCCATAAACGCCGGCAGGGTAAAATTAGGGCTAGATCGGGATGTTCCACACACCGCTCCATGTCATTCTTGTTTTAAAAGTGTTCAGAATGTTTTTTGGAAATCCTCGGGTACGCAGTAAGTTTCGCACCTGCTTACGTATTCACTAACTGGCGAAAACCTACCAAAACCTTCCAGCTACAGTATGGGGATGCTGTTTATGCCAATAGCACGAACAGAGCTACTCACAGTTAGCCCTCAGCAGCGAAGCATCGGTGTTGAAAAATGATGTGCTGTCAATCATGACGTTGCCATATGGAAAAATTAACCTTGGGGAGCCCAATGAACGATTAACCAAAGTCTCACTGCCTCAAACCCCGACAACGACAGCTACTCAACCGAAAATAATGGACCGACCGTCACTGATCCACGTGCCAACTTCGGCAGACACGTGCAATTTAGTTAAGACTAGTGGCAGGATACGGTTAGCCAGCTGAACGGCGTAATAAAACAACGGTAATAATATTGTTGAAGCTGACTGCAGACGGTATTTTTTTGATAAAGGAAAAGACGTCGTTCAGCAGGAATATGGACCGGTAGGAAGCGAATTGAAGGAATAACAAAAGTTTATCATTCAGTTGAAACGGAGATGCAGATGTGAACTTCACCATTATATTCCTATTATAGTTGCTCTGCCGGAAGCACAAGAATTAGATCAAATTTCGACTGGAGCACTGTACCCGCAGGCTCGGGTCATTCCCGAATCTCACATCTATCCTGTAGCAAAATATTAGCCTGGTCAATTCAGTTATCTCACCAAGAACCTGCGTGACTTTTGTAAAAAAAGGATGGACGATGAGCAACAGCTCGCTTCGCAAGCGTGATCGACTGCCGATTTGACGACGGTTGGTGTAGGATTTAGACAAATTTTGATTAGGTTGGTGCGAGGAAGAACGGGTGTGATGGCTGCATTTGGTGCCATGTCACAAACGTACTCAATATTTCCAAAACGCATAAACAGTAATCCTGAAGGTGAATTTTCTCATTCACAGCGGGGTGCACTGGTATTTTGCCGTAAGACTAGGGTATTTGGGTCTCACCACCTTCATCCCTCCAAGTGCAATAAATCAGTGTATAACAGCCACCACGGCATCGGCGTCGCCGATGCAACTTCCAAGATATAGGCGATACTTCTGCCCAATCACGGCGGCAAACATACACCCGTGCGTAGCTCAATCAAGGAGGCTTCCGCCCAAACGGAGGATGCGTAAACCATATCCTCACTCCGCGTCGTACACTGACATTGCTCCGAGTTTTAACAGCCTACGTCCATGGGGGTTAATGTGGACTCGATTACCATGCCGCACTATGAACATCATGCTGCACCGCTACAGCTTCCCTGCCTTATCTTATCTAATTATTCCGCAGGCAAACGAAGTGTTCGAGAATACAGCGAGGTTTTCCGACCTTGATCTACGTACCAAAGTACGGCAGGAAAGTCCTTATCCACAGTCCTCTTCAACTACACCATCAGACTTTGGAATCTCTAATATTAGATACGCTGGAGACACAGAAAACCTGGAAAGTGCACTTAGCCGGATACTCACCACCGAACCCCACGAGACCCGAAACTGAGATGACGAAAACAAAGACGTTTTTAACGGACTTCTTGCTGTCATTAAGTCATATAACTCACTTTCTCACAGTCTCATTTTCTTCCCAGTGATCAGACCAGGGATGAAGTGGAGACTGGAGGGTGAGATGGCTCAGTGGTTAGAGCGCGAATTTACTGACCAGAAGGTCCGTGGTTAGAACCCGGCCTCTGCCTCTCGACCTCTCCTGTTTAGTCTTGGGTAACCTAAGAGTATCCCAACCCTCGTGCTTCCTTCTGGTGGCATGGCAGCTAGGCACCGAAAGGCTGCTACAGCTGAACAGCTAAAGGAAGTGAAGACCTGCATCGATAGCGCCAGATAGGCGTTTCTCCTGTGGAAAAGATGCCCTGTGGTGTAGGGTTGTGATGAAACTGGGGGTTGCCGTCATTCGTCCTGTTCTTGTATGTGGATGTGGGACCCGATCAATGCGGTGCAAAGTCAACCGGATGCTACATGCTTTAAACCACTGGTGAACCGATAGGGTTTTAATCAGGCAGTTCGGTGTTTCATAACGTCGAAACGTCCTCTCGTCACGTCCATCACGGGCCAAACGATGAGTTGGTGACGGAAGTCCTCAACCCAGTTCTATGGTAAAATTGGCGTCTTCATTGTAGAAGTCAACTGAAACCAAGGCTTACAACGGACCAGCTGGATAGTCAACGTTTTGATTTCGAATACATCCACAGTATCCGTCTTGGAAGCAAGATGGGTTGACAACTGCACCGGTCGCCAAGCGTGAGTCGCCAAAATATAGGACAATCACGGAGATGGCCCTTCCTCCCGTAGAAGCAAGCTACAATAAAGTAAATCAAGGTAAATAGGGTGCGGTTCCCGGCTAAACACTTGTGCGGTTTACGATATACGATATGTACAGCTCTCATAAGGCAATTAGCTTGCAAAGGGATACCCAAACAAACATCCTCGAAATAGAAAACAAAATGAATTTGATCCGTAGACCTACCTTCACTGTACACACACTCTCCAGCATAGGAAATACAGACACTGATACCAGGACATCCAGAACGCTCCTGTAGGACGACTGTCAACTCAAACACCTACACGCACCTTATACAGCTGAATAAGCGAAGTTGCTCGGCGGCGCATCTGACGTGGAAACAATCGCGACCTGCTTGTCGTGATTCGCTGCCCACCATCGTACCGATCGACCACCGCAGATGGTTCGATTACGTGTAAGGCGGCAGCAGCTGCATACAGAATAGTAGGGAAACGCATTTCACTGTGATGGAGGATTCACTCGCTGTCTGTATGGAAGAAACGTACAGATGGAGCGTAATATGCTGAAAATTGGAACAACGGAAGTTGAAAATCCATCGACAATTTTACCCTAGGATAAGGGTAACCAAAAAATCGTGAGCAACAACACTCATGTAAAAATGCCCACCATAGAGTCTCTCGGAGTTCAGCTCCTTTTAATGGTGTATCCACAAAAATTATATCTGGCCTCCAATTGGAACATAAGTTTGTTTGGCGTCTGATGTTATTAGGTGGACAGCATAGAAGTGGAAATCGGCACCAGGCTATCCGAGAACAGAAAACTCAAACAATCGGGGAGTTTCAAAAGTACGCTGATGAATCTAAGCTCCGGATAATTCCTGTAAACATTTCCCCAACTCCAGACCACAGCTGTACCAGCCGAGGATATGATACCACAATAAACGGAAGCAGCCTGCCTGACATCAAACAAAATATACACAAAGTAATTTAAATATCCTACATTGAAGGGAATGAGAGAAAAGCTAAGGTAATCATTTAGCTGTAACGCCATTTCGGAGGCTAGCTGCCATTCCAACCAAAGGAAGCACGAGGGCTGGGATACTGGCAGGTTGCCCAAGCCTAGACAGGGAAGTCGAGAGGCAGAGGTCGGGTTCGAACCACGGACCTTCCGGTCAGTAAATTCGCGCTCTAACCACTGAGCCATCTTGAAGGGAACAGGGGGTCTGCACTTGTTAAAAGCTTCTCCGATTTTTCCCTAAGATGTTAATCTCACTAAAATTTGTAAAAGTTGTCGCGCGCGAGATTGTCACTAAGTGCCATTAGCATGAAATTATTCTTGAGTTTGTTGCGCTCATCCCACAGCGCTAACTAGGCCTTGGATATGGGCAAAACCAAAGGCAACTTTTATGACGCACTGAATGCCCTCTTACAGCGAGCAAAAAGTTCACATAAAGCTGGAGTTGCCAGAAGATCCTGTAATAATGGGCAGAATTAGCGCAGCTGAGACTCATTTGGATGGTCCACTTGGACTGGTACGTACAGACAACGACGAACAACCGCTCCAGCTAGGTGATGACCGCAGATTGCTTGTATATAGTATTAACTTCCAGGGCCACATGGTGTTTTCTAACAGCATGCCAGACCAGAGACGACCACATCTCCATCAGTTACCAATGGCGTGGATCAATGGCTGCTGCCGCTCGTTTTGAAACACTTGTTTGGATTCTGACCATACACTCGTCTGGAGTCGCTTCTCCCTTCGCTTTCCAGGGTTGCCCAAGGGGAGGGAAACTCGTTTAGCAACTGAAGGGCTGGTGGATCCCAAAGTTAAACGAACTTGTCACAACCCTCTTCTTGGCTCTTGTCCAGCTGCCCCACTGTCGGACGTCCTGCTGGAACCAGATTGCTACATCCTTGCACAGTGTGAGGAGCTGCGCCTGTAGCACAGCGCCACTAGGTCCCTTAGAACACTGGACATCAGACAGAACGGTAGCGCTCCTTGAACCTCAAAGAACTGACCCGCCCGTCCCGAACATAATTCAACCCAACGAACTATCAGACTTCAATTCAAACTTAGCGTGTGTGTGAACCATGATGCCTGATGGGCGCGGAGGGGCTAAGGGAATGGAAAAGGCGAAAATTGCCGGGAATACCCGAAGATTAATTCGACTGATTCTTGCGACCAATCGCCGAAAACCGCCCGTGAGCGGGACGGTCAAGAACCATCATCCAACCATCTTCAACAAAGAAAGACGCCTTGACCGCCTTAGCAGACAATTCTCGAAGCTAACTGCCGCTACTCAGCCGGATTGTCAAACCGTACCAGAACTCCGGATGGTGAATCTGGAACCCCCTACGGCCTCGGAGGTTTACGAATGCATATGTTCGTTCAAAAGCCACCGGACTCCTGGTTTGGATGACCTCCCACCCGCATTGTTCAAAAATGCGCAAAGATGTTCAGAGATGTTCAGTCGGCGCTTGTTTGATCTACTTGCCTCCATCTGGGAAAAGGAGACCGTCCCAACCAACTGGGGAAAGTCGGTAGAAGTGCTCGTTTTCAAAAAAGAGGCCCGTATTTAATGTGAGAATCACGAACAGACTAGCTTAACTAGAGTTGTAATGAAACTCTTGACATCGATTTTCCCTCGCCGCCTTACGGTGGCCCATGAAGCATTGACGTGAGCGGCAAGCAGGATTTCGGCCTGGTAGAAGCTGTATTGATCTTCACACTATCTCAAGTGCTAGGGCAGTTGTATGTATAAGTGAGCCACAGTTTTAATATTCCTGCATTTTCAAGGCGCATTGACTCTGCTGATCTGTATTTTTTCCTTAGCACGTTTCCTCAGTAAGGAATACCCCGAAGTTTGTCAATATGACATGCTTTTGTCTTCTTAGAGCGCTGGGTGAGTGAGAGTATACGGGGAGCTCTCCAAAATTTCCGTACACAAAGTGGTGTCTGTCAGGAGTGCCCACCCTCTCGATTCCTATTTAATTTGGTGATCGACTAGATAATGCGACGAACGCTGGTAGGTTTTCAAGACCCTGACTTTCAAACAGTTTCCGAAGAAAACCTTGTCTACCTGGAATATAAGGACGACATCGTTCTCACCTATGAAGAGAGAAGGCACAGGAGTCTTTGGATGAACTGACAAAAGTCATCCCACCTTTGGCATGTGCTTTGCACCCACAAAATGTAAGGTCATGATCCTAGGCATGCCGCTATTCAGCATGTAAGTTACAATCCAAGGAAAGAGACTCGAGGTTGTGGAATGTTCCACGTATTTTGGATGTTGTATAAGTTTTTATTGCAGTGTGACAAATGAGGCTAATGCAAATCTCTAACGCTCGGGTCACGTTTGCTAATTTGAGACACCTATGGCGGCAAAGCCGCATATGCCTGACCCCTTAGAGGCGTACGTATCACGCTACAATGAGGGCTGTTTTGTCATGTATCTGTAAGTCGTGGTCTCCACAAGTAGCACAACTGAGACGTCTTCAGGCCCTCGACAACCACGACCTCAGAACCGTGGCGTGTATAGGCTGGTATCGGCGAATCCGCAACGAGACTATTAGAAAAGGAGTGTTCGGCTGTGCAACAGGGACTTCAATCAAAGATGTCCAGCAACAAGAGCTGCGGTAGTAAGGCCATGTTTTGCCATCGATTGCCGAAAAGTGCTGCTCTCCGTGCCCAATTCAGAGTGGCGCGAGCAGGGTGGCCAACCTATGACCTCAAATGGGATATGAAGGAAACTACGAAAAGTCCGCTGACTGTCGGTGGAACTCGCTTTCCGGGCTGGGGTCCATCTGATTCTTCCTGTGCATGTTTGGAGACGCTGCGTGAAATGGCTGCTAATCGATGTTAATGGCGTTCCTGTTGTCGTTTTTCGTCCAGATTGTCTGAATGAGTGTCTGCGGGTGTAGGCACCTCGGAATGATTGTGGGATGGTAGCACTAAGCCCTTTTCCTATCTGCCTTCATTCTCTTCTTCATAGTAGGGCTTTCAAACAAATTATGGCTGCATGGCAACGAAGCGTCAGTCTCGAACAGTGATGTTGTGGTGTCAAGGATGATGACCATGAGCGAAACTGAGCTTGGTCTTGAAACATCTAAGCGCGTGCGACAAGGCAGAGACCTTCCTGACTTCAACGATAACCTTGTCCTGGAATTCAGCATATTAATAGATTTGTGGAAATGTGGAGAGCCACTAAACGGACCAAACTGTCACTACGACCCCAAGGCCAAAACGGGGATACTCCAGTGCAATCTGGTTAGGTACTTTGGTTTCCCTCAATAGAAATTAATCCCTACATCAGAACGATACAGAAGTGAAGTACCAAGGCTCTCATTTAGTGTTGCTGTCAATGACGGCGATGATATTGACATGCTCCTATGGTGCCATTTTTTATGATTACCTAAAGCACTCTGAATGACAGGACGTTCAATAAACGACTCAGCATACATAAACAGTGCACTTTACAGAATGTCCCGTCAGCCCATCCCTCCAGACCTGAGCAACTGGTAAAACCACACCAGACAAGAGAAGAATGTTTTTCTTTGGTCATCAGAGCCCTCAAAGCATTGCACATATAGTATAACATCGAATTAGCACTGCTGACGTGCGACAAATTGATTTTGGCAACAAATAAGCTGTTTATCCAGTCGGTGAGTTGAATCGGCTGCGCCAATAACGCTAGCAGGGCCATGTGGTCCATACGCCAGGTGATCGACGGCGTCATCGTGCCCTGTTTTCTGATGCGGGTTCCTACTGGAAGATACCATAAGGTGGACATTGCACAGCGTTGAGATGTAGCATGAGGAGCATGACATAGGATCTTGGCCGCACCGGTGCACGTCGTCCGCGCGGTCTGGGTATCAAAGAACCACCACATCAAGGGTTGGAAATATCCGCCAGTGGCAGAGTCATGTCCATTCTCTTGTTCTCAATCGTTGACCCAGTGTTTTTTCTTGTGTGAAAAATTTTCCGTGTCTAACACTGGGACCATAGGCTCCAGTAACCCGAACAACCACACGGTTAACAGTTGACAAACTGAACTGAACTTGTGCATGCAACCCGTGTTTTGGGAAAACGCAGCAGAAGTGACGGAAATATTTTGGCGGCAACATCAATAGGGTTGATCCCAAGGTGATTACAGTCATACCGCCTTTTTTTCGGGAATCACTGGTAATATTGAAATACCCCAATCTCGTGTAATGGCTTCAGTTTACCAGATTAGGCGAAGCAGCTGGTGGAGTGGTTCAGGAAGTGCTGTGATGCAGGATTTACGGATCTCAGCACGGATCCCGTCTTCACCGGGGGAGGCATTTTTTACAGCTGCCTGACGATCGCGATGACATCCAGTTTACTTAGCTCATCACAACTGAGACTGGACTTTTCAGTGGGGGTGGGTTTAACAGTTTTTGAAAGCTTTCCGCCCGTCGATTCATTTTCTCGTCGTTGTCATTCGGAAACTCTCCATTTGCTTCATGCAGTGAAAACTGTTGAGGTCAAAGGCCTCCTTAAGAAAGGCTTGCGGAAATCAACAAAGGTCGAAGCAGATCAACGCCTGATTACATATCCACTTAGGGCGTCTGCCTCTGTGGTCACGAGCCAGAACTCCCTGGCCTTCGCTGAAGCAGCGTGCGGTCGCGCCATGATGCCGGTTGGACCGGACCTCCATCTTCGCGTTGCGGCGACTCAGTTGTCTTTTGTGTGACCGGATAATGTCACGCAGTGTTCGGAGCTTCTGTCGAAACAGCACCTCTGTTGGTGACACTCCATTGGGTCAGTTGTCGAAATGTCTCGATATGACAGCAGGAGCCTTTGCAAAATCCCCTCCGCCGGTCTGCCCCTTTAGACTTCCGAAGCGCACGCTTCAGGGTGCCAACGAAGCGTTTCACCTGGCCGTTCGACCGTGGATGAAATGGCGGTGAGTGGACATGGGTTACAACATTATCTAGGCAAAACTCTGTGAACGCCGATGATGTGAACCGACTGGCGTTATCCAATACGTTAGCGACTGAATAATCGTCAGAATTCCGGGGTGGTACTGACAGTTGTGGGGCTGTTCACTGGAAGTATTTCCGGCCAGTTGTTATCGTAATCGTTCAGCTGTAGCGCTTTTTCGGTACATAACTGCCATGCCACCAGAACGAAGAACGAGGGCTGGGATACTGGCAGGTTGTCCAAGCCTATGCAGGGGAAGTCGAGAGGCAGAGCTCGGGTTCGAACTACGGACCTTCCGGTCAGTAAATTTGCGCTCTAACCACTGAGCCATCTCACTACAGGCGTCCACCACGACCAAAAAGTGACCACCAACCGGACCTGCAAAGTCGGTGTGAAGACAAGACCAGGGATCGGTCGGCTGCGGCGGCGACCGCAGGCTTTTACGGGTGGTTTAGCTGCTTTAGCAAACTACAGGAAAGATTTGGAGACGTATTCAATCTGGGAGTCCATCAGAGACCAGTAGACGTAACTTCGGGCAAGGGCTTTCATTCTGTTCGTTCTCAGGTGCCCTTTATGCAACTGAGTCAGTATGGCTGGCAAGAATGACAATGCGCTCTGAAAATAAAAAGCATCCATCGGCTAGTGACAGTGCGCCACGCTGGTTGAGGTAAGGTTTCAACTCATTTTGTGGGCGTGCGCGCAGCCATGTTGGTACTTGATAACCTGCTGCAGCACAAGGTCTTGGTCCGTAGCCTGGAGGACCACGTGGGCATGCATTGGGGTGGTGCTAACTGAATCCGACACTAGGCGGCTCACTTCTGGCTCCGAAGCAATTTTCGCTACTACAGTGCCCTCCATATATGACCAGTTTGAATCAATGAGGCGTGACAGTGCGTCGGCTTGTCCGAAGCTGGCAGTGGACTGGTACTTGATCTTGAAGTCATATCCCAGAAGCAGTGGCCCATCGCTGGAGACGGTTAGCGGAATACACCGGAATCCCCTTCTTCGAGCCAAACACAGTAAGAGCGGGTTGTGAATGATCAGCAGGGTAGACTGACGGCCGTATACACAGTACATATAATAATACATAATCGTTCATCTGTAACCCAATTTCGGCGTCTAGTTGCCATGCCATCTGAGGTATGCAGGTGGGCTGATATACTGATAGGCTGACCAAGCCTAAACAGGAGCAGTCGAGACGCAGAGGTTGGGTTCGGGCCACGGACCTTCCAGTCAGTAAGTTCGCGCCTTAACCACTGAGCTACATCACATCCTGTAGACCACTTCAGGGAAATTTTGACGGTAAGCGCGATCGCCGAGGCTTCCTTTTCTATCTGACTGTAGTTGCGCACTGCTGGTGTCAGGGATCTGGCCGCATCTGTCAATGGCATTCTGTTGCTGTCGGGGGATACTTGCGAAATCACTGTGCCAATGCCATAGTTCGGAGCATCCGATGCCACAACGATTTCCAGTGACGTATCGTAGTTGGTGAGACGCAAACCAGAGCTCAGCATGGCAGCCTTCTGACCATGTCCACTTGTGGTCCTTGGTGAGTAGCTCGTTCAGCAAGACTCGAGGCGATGCGACGAGCTTCAGTGACTGACTAGACTGAGTAATAATCTGAAGGACGTAACGTCTGTGGGTGCTGGCAGGCGTTTGATGGTGCTGATTATCTCCAAGTCCAACCGTATTCGTTAACAATGAACCTGAGATATTTCATCGACCGCAAGAACAAGGTGCGTTTCTCTCGGTGCACTTTGAAGCCATCCTCTTGAACACGACAAAGCCCGTAATCAAGACGCTGCCACGATTCGTCGGGGTTGAAACCCATGACGATGAGATCGTCCAAATAGGTGGCAACACCAGGGGGCATTCAACATCGTATCCATGATCTGTTGAAATATGGCTGGCGCTGTTTTGGCACCGAATGGCAGCCGAGTATAATGGAACACACCGCGGTGCGTATTGACGGTCAAAAATCCTTGGGATCTCTCGAATTCGATCTGCAGTTAAGCCTCTACCAAATCAATCTTCGCAAAACAATTGCCCTCATTCAGTTTCAACAAGTTGTCTGGAAGAGACAAGGGGCTATTGATGGGTATCTTTTATATCTGACTGCTGTCCCCGCTCCAGTGCCTAGTGCCGGAAAAGACTCACCGATAAGGAAAACAACAGCTTTATTGCGAACAAGCGAGTGCGACAAATACAACGGTTTCAAGCTATTTAATTGAAGGGACGCGGTCTGACCTTGGTCCAACCCTGACTCCCGCTACCCGGCTTTGAAACAAGGCTGTCACGCGCTGCATATCGAAGGGGCGTTGTCCGTCTGGTGAGCATCTAGCGGAGTTGAGGGTCTCAGTAAATTTCGGACATTCAGTGGTTACTTCCAGGAATGACCTTCCTGATAGTATCCAGTGCTGCATTGAGACCCGTGGAAAAAAAACCCTCACAAGCGGATCGTTTCATTAGCCTTCTTCATCAACACGATCGGTACGATCCATTCACAGTTGTTCTGTTTGCAAACACCAG
>SJOL01000633.1:370871-415558 GCA_004794785.1 Opisthorchis felineus | reverse complement strand
GAAAATGCGCGTGTTGCACCATATTGTTGACATGGGCTCCGCTGAAATTCTGTCTATTGCAACGTGGAAAAAGTTGACCGCTTTTATGCTAGTAATTGAAAGCTTCTAGCAGATGTGGCGAACAGTACCGACATTCCACTGCTAGTTCCTAAATTTGTTTAGCTCGGCTGCATCTATAAATCCCATCGCGACCGCATATAGAATAATTTTAATTGCAACTCTGCTTATCATGAGATACTGAAATGAGGAGCAAAGCAGGAGAACAGAATCAACCTGAAGCACGAAGGAATCCACGACTCAAACAGGAAGAAGGATTGTTTCGTAAAACTTGATTAACTGTCATATCCTGCGAATAGCGAGCCTCTAAATTCTCAAATTATCAGTGTACACGCGATTCACAAAAGTGGGGAATATTAGCACTCGCTGCCTTAAATACATAGAAGGCGTTTAGAACGATCGATCACTCGAGTGATATAAAAATATTAACTATCATAAGAAGCTCCCGTTTCATAAATGACACCAAATTTTCCACTGCCTGTGGAAATTTCCACCTACGTGACAATTTTGAAATCTGTCAAGTTTGCATATGCAGAACATATGAAGAGCAAGATTTCTCCAGAGTTCCGGATTAAGGATTGTTTGCGTGAGCATCTAACTCTGCACATATGCAAGAACAGTTGACCTTATTTTTGTTGGTCAGAGGGAACAATAACCTCATCCAAGGAGCTACTCTACCCGACTATCTCAGATGACCCGCAACATGCATCACTCTTTCACTCGCACTGATTCTTACTAGCGTTGAAGCTACTCAATGCGTGTTCTTCCGGGAACATTTGCAATGCTTCACTGTGCAAAAATACCCCCCCCCCCCCCATGGGTGGCTATTATACATTTTCACAACCTGACTTGATTACACCAGACCGCCACCGGCTTCCAGCCGAGTCTCAGGGACATAACGGTGCCTAGTGTCAAACTGTTCAGACCCAAACGACAAGATCCAGATCATAAAAGCAGTCAACGTAACGCAGTAGGGGGCATGGAGGCTCCCTCGTCACAGGATTCATCAGCAGCTACACCGTGCTCGCCAAAAAAGGAGAAAATTAATAAGTTGACTGTGATTCAGCCACATCAGCTAGAACACTTCGATTTCGCTGGCCGGAAAATCACCAGCCGCAGCTCCGAAGTCTGAGAACCAAACCACTGAGTGGGTTGTCGTCCACTGGAACAAGACAAGACCGATACCGAATTAGGCCGTCTAGAACCGGCTGTGTTATGTTTTTCCTCTTGGATAGATCCCACAAGGTATTAATGGGCTCCAGTAAAGCGTTTGACAGAGTGCACCACAACACTTTGTTTGCCCTTCTCCATGGATTGCTTTTCCGCCTTGCTCTCCTATACTGAATGGATGACTTCCTGCGAGACCGGCACTACAGATTGATGATACAAGAACAGCTTTCAGAACAATTACCAGCGAGCAGTGGAGGGCTTTATGGATTTTTACGGGATCCTATATTGCTCATTATCTACACGAACAAACTACCTTACCGGATGGGGCAAAGAGACCTGGTGTTTTCGGATGACTTTGGGAGCAGGAACAAACTGGGATGTCAGAACTCCCATAAGTGCTGTAGTCCGTGATTTTCTAGAAGCAGTTAGCTTTGTTAACACATAATGACACGTTCTAAATATATGGATGTTGGCAGCCTTTAAACGTGGAATGAATACTTTGTGGCTGACAGAAATGAGCGTTGGGAGATATACTGTCTGTATGACGGAAAGGTACCAGCAGAATAACTCAGGAATCGTTTCTCTGATTGCCATTCTTTAGTCTCTATACCAGTATCTTTAACAGTAGTATCCAATCAGCCGCGCTTTCAATAACTACAGATCTTATTATGTGGTGAGCAAGGTTTCCAGGAGACAGCGGCATTTCATTGCAGGTGGTTATTAACCTAATCCAAAAGCCGTTGGCTTACACTTCTGATTTATTTACAACAAATCTTATGAATTTCCATTCTTCTAGCTTAGACCCAAAGCAACCTCGGAGCGTGCATTTAAGACAGGATAAAACGACGGCTGCAGCTCTTCCTTAAGTGATCTGAGCCTGACCCAGTATCATAGGGCACGAAAAATGACTTTTGGATTGACACTTCAGGTTAAAAGACGGATCTTTTCCTATATTTGTAGTATTGGTCACAAAAGCCAATCTAACCGTGGATTTCATTATCTCTGGAGTTTCTATCGTGTACTAGACGAAGAAGCGGTAATAAAAAATTCGCAGTCCCTTTTCATCAAAATTTTGTTGCAGGCGAGTTGTGCTAGCAGTTGCGATCAATGCAAGACCAAAAATCTCTTTGGTTTTACCTATCAGGGATTCCGCACCTACTTTGATCTGGTCCTCGAGGCACGAAGACCGCACCAATGTTGCATTGGTTGATGTTATTAGGACTGTATCACACTACAATCACATTTTAAGCTAAAAGCGATAAGTCCAGAAGGCCTGCCTCACAGGTACAAACTCTAAAGGAGTGGCTAACATGTAGAACACACTACCGGCAACGGTCACTGACTCTACAACATCGGTTGCATTCACGTCGTGTTTAGAATAATACCTACTAGAACATCACCTATGATGAACATGGAGAATGGTGACCGTTTGAAGAACACAGAAAGTTGAGAGAAGCTTTGCCCTTGCCTTAAAGTATTCCACAGCCGGACAGCTTCGGGGAGAGTTTGGAGAAAGCCCCCAAGAAACCTGTAACTGGAAGTGGGAGAAAGCACTTACAACTTTGTATCAGTTCCCTTTGTGCTTTGTCCCGCTATCCCATACTCTGGATCGCGAACAGTGTACACAGTGGCCATTGTGCAGACATACCGTCAGAGCTATGCGACGCCAGCAAAGTTGTAAACATGTTCAGATACTATATCTGGAACTCGTGAAAGTTGATGAAGTTGGCCAGGAGGATTGGAGACCATATGCAGCAGAAAAACACAAGCAAGTCGTACGTTAGGAATTCAGACCTGCTACAAATGCAGTTTGAAAAGGTATAAAACCTTTGCTGGAAAAAGCAACTGGTTGGGTGGGATGAGAGGGGAAACAAACTCAAAAAGACAATTTTCCTTCGAAAAAGGCAGGTAATTTAGCAACGTGGCCAGACATGAATAAAGCATACTTATTTCAAGAGCACGAAGGATCTGTCTAGATGAAGTTAAGCCACAAAGGCAAGATATCAGGCAATAACAACAGATCCAAGACAGAAAAGGCAACCACCAGAGAAACCACAGAGTGAGTCTATTGCTTCATAATATTCCAGGGGTTGATCCAGGCTGAAAAATTTGGACGCGATAAACATCACATGTAAGATCACCTGTAATCTGCTGAAAGCAAATCTGCAGTCATAAAATAACCCATTAGGGACAGATAAAATCCAATCCAGATAAAGTCCAAAATCCAAAAGTCAGAGTAATCAAAGCGCTTGTTTGTTTCAGAGTGTTTTCCATCAATTCCACTCCTGTGTAGGATAGTGCTTAAAATGGAACCGGGCCTAAGCCTAAAAGTTTGGCGTCAAATTATATCAACAATAGCGTATATAAATAAATACCAGATAGAAAACTCTATTTAATACCCCATCAATGTGAGTATTTGAGTTAATCGGAAGCATCTTTGGCTTTGCTGACTACCGGCTATGTAGTCATCAAACTAGCGCTAACGGCTACTAGAGGATGAGAGCTGACGCTGGCCAGGATAAACGTCGAAAGGCCTATGGATAAGCGAAATGAACTGCGAACATCGGTCACCAACCACAGCTGTAAGCAGTTGCCATCATAGATGGGTGGTGTCAGAGAAAACGCTAACTGGCAAACCTGCAGTAGAGAAATTCACATTTTGCTAGCCTGGCAGCGTCGTTGTGAAGGCATTGTTGTGTGCGCAACGAAAGAGCTCAGATGAGCCGCGAGGGTGTGCCACAGGTACCAGTATGTATACCACTGTAGCACTACGCATATATCAGTGTAATACGGATCAGAAGTGGATCCTTACAAGCGGTTTCAGGCTCCCACAGGGCAACCGTTTAGTATATATCTGGCAGAGTTATGCACCCTCATAATCAACCTTGGTCCTGCAGTAAACAATAGAAGTAAGACTGGTCCCATCCAAGTAGGAACCAATCCGGCCAATGTCATGTCATATTAAGATGAACTTATCCTGAGAGTTGCATTTGTGATTGTAAAGTATCCTCTAGAAAGCAGTACCATAGCATTTCTCTAGTCAAAAATGCCTTAACAGCGGGAGGTATACCTGATGGTACGTGCACGTTCTTGTGAAAAACGAAGTTTTGGAATACGATGGTCTACACAGTCCCCATGGATTAAAGCATAAGGCAGCTGCAGACCACTGAAGATATACAAAATTGAGTATATATGTGCTTCATATGATGCCGTTCTGGGAAATCTGGGTTATGATAGTCAGCAGTATGTATAGGGCGGTGAGCTACTTTAAAACGCAATCAAAGCTCACCACTGATGACACAAGGTACTAAATCTTTGTAGTTGCGCAGAGGAGGACTGCAAATGCAGATCCCGAGTTTACTTGTTTTGATCATCTTTAACTTTCTTTGGTCGGTAATAGAGTGCTTTCAAACGGCCAACGTTTGGTGTAATAAACCTGAAGAAATTTGCTGGTACCCGGTTGGTAGCCAAAATAGTAAAAAAGCTCACCAATGAACCTCCAAGAACCTATATTCGAACCCCACAGAGCCACTTTGTAATTCGCGTTCAAAGTTGTTGAGCAAAAGCAATATTTGGAGATACTTCAGTTGTCTTCAATTGCAGACGTCACATAAAGAATATGGCACATCTATGGAACAAAACTACGGTAAGTAGATGGTCTTCTCTATGTCTGGAAGATCATTTGAAGCGTAGAATCAGAGTTTTCTCCAAGTGTCTAATGCCACGATTGATGTAGGCAAACTGTCCTTGATTGTTTTCCCTAGGGATATAAAAATGGTTTGTACAATGTCATCAATTTTCTCTATTACGAAAGTAGTTCCCCATGGTTTAATGGCATTTGAGCGTTAGAATATAATTCTGTCTGATAACGACGATAAACTGGTTTACATCGCCGCTTGACTAGTGTTTTATTTGATCCATCGTGCGCTATCACTAGAGCGAAACGAGGCTTGAAAGCTTAAAGGTAACAAAAAACAATTAGCCTGCTATCCCTTTATATAAAACATTAGGATCACACTTCGGTGATCGTTTTCAACTACCACAACCCAGATTTATCAGGGGCTCCGACTCCTTAAATTTTTAAGTAGAGGTAAAGTAGTAAGGATATGCTTGTCTTGGACGAATTTTATGCTTTTGGGAATAATCGGCAAAACGTTGTCCGTACCATTACTGAACAATTCTTCAGAAGGATATCGTGTGGTTGTCCGGAGGCTGCCAACTTAGGTCATCACATCTTTAAACCAGGTGCTAAACAGCCCGGTCAACTGTTTATCCCACTAGGTATCGTTTTTACGTCACGTCTATCTGAATCTGGTCTCAAGGAGTGTAGAAAGAACTTATAGAATGGCTAGCTTACTTCCTACCAGACTGCGTGCGAATTTTTTACCATCGTTTGTATGATCAGATTGCTCAGCGCAAGTTAAAGATCCGAAAATAAGGATTACTGTTTCCTCCGGAGAAGGTTGCTTCTACGCACAGCCAAATGCATAGGCAAACTGACAGTGCGCATACATTCTACAAGACGTTCAACACTTAGAGGTGCGGTCAGCTAGTTCGCATCCCAAGATATAACTTGGAACCTTTTAGTCAAAATCAGGCCTTATAAAAATCATGAGGTGCTTGCGAGTTGCAAGCTCAAATCCAACTCCGACACTACACGAAAATTATCCTAAGCCTTCTAACACCTTGAATCTGTTTGGCGTTTCTGTTTTTGGGTGACGACTCTTCAAGTGTGATTTCTAAGATTTTTTTTCTCATTTATGCCTTATCGAAGAACGCAGCCTGCATTACTTTCACTTATTAAAATGCAGACCAACCAGGAAAAGCGCAAGTCCAAGTTTGACGCGTTTCGTCAAGTTTGGTTTTAACACTTTGTTTTTGAGGAAAAAACTGTTTTTCCGAATCTGACCACCAAGTTGGAGATACAATTGAACATTTTGAACAATTGTACATTTTGAACAATATGTGCGCCCAAGTTCCGAGGAGACCAAGTGAACTTGCTTATCGCCATCAGCATCTTCATCGTGACAGAAACAGCAGATAAGAACACTGGTGCCTCACACAGGACAGGCTGTGGGGAAACGCTTTCAACGACTGAAATTCTACCTTCACCAGCACGAATATGCCACCAGGATAAGCTCGATAGATACCAGTTTTCCTTCTCTACAGCCGACGGAGTTTTCAACTGGATTTCCATCCTCTTCCGCTTAGTGTGAGGCAGTGAAGCACTGTGTCAACCGTGGACAGTGTACCGATCGGACATATACCGGTCGACTCTCGCTTTCATGCATACGGTGAATGGAACTGGAACTAAAATACTTTCGAAGGGTACGCAACATCAGTATTGCGCACGCGGCTTTGCTAGCATGAATAAACCAACCAAACTTCCTTGAAGAATGAGGGGTGCAGACCAGCAGGGCCAGGTGACTTGTTGCCTTGGAGAATTGATATCTTACGCCAGATTTCCATAGTATGTGGTGGGATAGTGTCGACATTCCGTTTGCTATCCACACAACCGAAGAAACGGTGGCTGAATACTTTGCACTGCGACCAGGATCATTTTTTATCTACCTGAACATTGTTGCTGAGAGGGCCGTTAGGCGTCCACCCGTCTGGACGGCCACACATTATGGCAACTTCAGGTAGCTCGTTGATGCAAACCGATAGATCACGTTTGGAAATCCTAAAACAGACGATACAGATGAAAACAAAGGTTTATTTAAAAGCGTGAACTATTGGTGGTCTTTAATAAAACTATATCATAAAATTAAAGTGATTTATTGAAATCTGTTACACTGCAATCTACAACGGTAACTTGTAGATCTGAGTAAACTGCGTACTTTTTGAGCCGCCGACCACTATTGTCCGTAACGTTTGAGAAGTTTCAGTCCTTAGAGTTTGCATCCTCCAGTTTCTGTCCGCACTTTCTCGTCATCATCATCACCAACAACGACAATGATGACAGTTAGTAACACCACTGTTGACGGAAATGCTAGACTGTCTTAAAAAACGTAAATTCTGTTTTTCCAACCTGATGAATATTCTGTTCGATATTCTTGTGTCATCTGCGATCGGGTCGAAATTTGGGGACTAGTTCAAACGGCTGAGAATTGCAGCTATCTACAAAGTGTGTTGACTATTTGTGTCAATTGCTGCTCAGGGATCCAGGACTTTTGAAATATTCCGAAAATTAGCTTTGTTGTCCTTGCACCATTCGCAAGTTCATGAATGCGTACTCTGGTAATGAACATGTTTACAATTCCACCCAGGGATAGTATTCCGGAGTCGTATTATAGGAAAGCATTACTTGTTCCCATATCAGGTCTGGTATCGCGTATCACCACATGGGTTGTCCTAGAAACACCACTTTGAATTTTTGACAGATTCATGTTTACACAGCTGCTGAAGGCGTACATTAGGCTTCACTTGAAAAAAATGTGTTCCAGGTCTGAAATCCATGGCTAAAACATTATCAGAGCCCATCAGGGGAGAGTCACTACTGAGAGGCCCGTGGATATTGAATTGGTTTCCACGTAGTTCCATTGCTTAGTTGAAGATTTCCTGTTAGTTTGCCAGCTTTTTTCAAAACCTGTCAATCGCTCGGAGTAAACATCAATCTTACCCTCATAAACATCATCCCTATGGTAATCGACTCAACTTCTCGCAACAACAAGTCCTCTAGACTATTGCGTTACCTTTTTCTCACCACCAATAATAATGATGGAGTACAACCGATGGACGATAAAAATATTGTCTGTTGTTAGAAAATTCCAATCTTTAATTCAATGAATAGAAGATTTCCAAGACTGATCGTAATATTTCCAGCGATTGCGGATTTTTGGGTACCAATATACCCAGACACTAGTCAGCCTGATCTAGTTGGGTTTCTCTTCGGTTGATTTTGGGTCAACATGTAAGTTTTAACTTGAGTTTCTGAATGTAAGATCTTGTCTATTTTTGGCTAAAGTGCGATTTAGCTTGATCGAACAACACCTCGGGAAGATTTTGGGCTGACTCATTTGTCTTCAGCCAGCACCCCGCAGTGTCGAGCGACTAACCGCTTTTGCTGCTTCTCACTTTGTTCAGCTTCAATAAACTTGTTTAAAATAATTTCAAGGGAACAAATAACTGTAAACTTGGAAAATCCAGCTTTTTTGTCAGTTTGAGTACACAATCAACACCCCTCCATTGTTTCGCAACCCGTTTTGTCCCAAATATGTTTCTCGAACCGTGTGCTCCAACGACTGGGAGTTACGTTATCACGTATTCATTTTTACATTTCAGGATACTGTTTAAATTCACCACACACGGCTCCGATGGCATGTATCATGGTTCCACATCTCTGTGTTATATTCTGAACGGAAAATGTCAAAAAGTCGAACGCGAACGGAGAAAGCAAAGCCTCAACCGCTAACTATATTCCCTGAGAAAATCACGCAAGCCAGTTGGTAATTCAGCTATACTGAGGTTAGAAGCAATCTAATCACAGGATCAATTTCCTTGATGCTGAGGAATCGGAAGATTTGGCCAGTCAGATTTGCTCGGAATTACTGGATTGTACCTTAAATGAGATTTTCAAAGTTTATATTCAAAATCAAGTCATTCCTTACACTGTGTACCAAGCCGAACAAGCACTTTTACAACTGTTAGAGGTTGTTGGTTTTCATGTAACCATTTACTGACCCTTTGGTTGTAGTTGGAATTTTTCACAAATGCTTCAAGTGAATTGGATATTTTCCAAAGTGCTTCCTGGCAGCAAGATCAAGGTGAGTCATTCTGAACGAAAGAATGACATGTGTATAATTTCTTTAGTCGCTCAAGCCTGCAAAATTGACTCGTGGGCCCAAGGGGCAATCTCAAAGCGTGCTGAGACTGAATGGTCGGAGAAATTAGACCAAAATTCTTCGCGATCTGGTGATGCTGAGCCGACCAACGAAGAAACAGTTGCCAAGTAAGGACCACGTTTTCAGTGAAACACCACGAAGAGTTTCCGCCAAGTTCACCATTACCACCGACAGGACGATAATTTAGTGAAGATGTACTGTTATGGAACCGGTTTCCTAAAATTTCACACTTGTTTACAGATAATCAAACATTATGGTCTGGTAGATGACAAGTGTCCGTAGCTCTACCTTGTGGGAAGTCCTGATAAATAGGTTAATCGATCGCCAGGTCTAGAACGGGGCTGTTGTCTGCTACCGTCCGGCTTAACATACACCTCATCTAGCCTCTAACATGCTCGCCAGTTCACGTGCGACAATTTAGGCTTGTAAAGCATGCACGAATACTTTAGCGTAGTTTTCCATTTAAGTCCGTGCAAGGGACCCATTAACCTCAGAACTCACTGGGTTTGACAGGTCATTCTAAAGCTTCAACAGACAATACATAAAACACAAGAAAATGTGTGAAATGTTTCATTTGTATGTGCTATACACGAAACAGTCGATCTGCCACCAGCCACTGCCCCAACTACCCGAACTTCACCGACAAACGTTCGCAAAATGCTTAACTAAACACTCAGAGTTTCTGTCATTTTTCTGGGGCTTGTTTTGCTACCCCCTACTGTTACACGATGTAAGCATCCGCATCACATCTTCCGGGCGACATGTTATTCCGTAGTTGGATCATCATCGTCATCTTCGGCAGCAAGACCAGATGAGAATACTGGTGCCTCATTCCCATACAGCCATCTAAGAAGATGTCACTCGAGGAGCCAGTCAATCGGTGCGCGATCACGTGATATGGTTTTTGTGAGTGAAGGATGAGTGATGCCATATCCTGCTTAAGTGGCAGTTGATCACACTGGTGATCAGCCGCTCGTGGCCGAATGGTCGATTGTTTAGACTTGCAGCCTTGGGTTTGCGAGTTCGATGCTTCCTAGAGTCTTGTAAGAGGTGCATCGCCGATGGGTCCCACTAAGGATGAAATAGCCGTAAAGTGCTTCTTGGTTTTTCAACGTAGCGTAGCTTCTCTTACGGGACAAAACCTCCATTGAAAATTCCCACCCACTATCAACAATATACAGGTTTTTTGACCGGTGGGTAACCTTCATTTCGAATGGTACTTTCGATGATCGGTCACATTTTGCAAAGCAGACGAATTTGCATCAATTATGTGTACATCCAGGCACTTCCAAGAAGTCGGGAAAGCTGAATATGGTAATATATGCCTCTCATATAGCTTCTGTTCAGCCTCCTGGAGGTTTTAAACTGGCCAATTATCCCGGCAAAAACTCCTTTGGCTGCTGTGAAGTACAAATAGAAAGCCTATGATTGAAATGTCACACTTATTAAAGATACCACGAAAGGATAAAGAACGGGAAATTTTGAGGCACATGTATCAGGAAAAAGTCATCAGAACTGTCCTAAAAGAAGCGCCACCAACAAAGATGTTTTTGGTGTTTTATGCCAGCAAATCACATGTACATTGATGTAAATGCCGAATTCGATTCTACTGTAGGTGACATTTGGCACCAGGTAATCAGGAATTGAGCTAAAATTGATTTAGGGAAGATAATGTGTAGTTGTACAATTTCCTCGGGCAGTGTGATTATCATCATCGACAGCAGTATACCAATAGTACATACTAGTGCCTAAATACCGTAAAATCGTGGGCGAAGAAAAGTTTAGTGAAGAGTTAAGAGAAAAGGCAGGATAGGGACTTCATGCGCAGAGATTCGATGTGCTTGAGGGAAGCTAGGAAGAATAAATTGTCTACACATTTGAACAGCACAAATGAATATCGTGTCAAATCAAGATGCCGTCATAGGACACCTTGACCCAGCATCCTTTGCGAACCTCATGTAAGCTCAGTGCATCACGACAGGCAACTCTTATCTAGGTGGTCCGCCTAAGAGGGCACAGCATGCATTTAATGGAATCGGTCGCATCACTTCCTGGAGGGTTTCCAGTCGTGTGCAAACAGGATCACATGGACTCCAGTCAGCGAAGATCCCACAACACTCAGTTAGACAGTAGCTGCTTTTCATTTTGTCAAGTCATGGACTGTCCCCCTCAAACCTTTCGCCAGTAATTGCTCGGAACAGAATTTAAGGCTTTTTTCTACAGACGAGAGTTGGGTGTACGTCACACATGCCCTTACTACATTAAACCAGTGGGCTTAACCTGTTGCCCTAACGATTTGGATTTGTTACCGACTAGCAAGTATCCTTCATGCACCATCTCGTTTTTTATACTCTCTGTGAATCTGCTACGGATCAAACGTTTCCAAACAGCTAGGCCCTCGAATCAGACAGTATCAAATCTCACAATTATGAAGTACGACCGTTCTTGTAGCTGCTCCGTATACATAACCCTCAAGCGTCAATGTGGAGTATGCTACGGAATGCCAGTAACGGTTCAGGCACACGCCAGCTATGGCAAATATTTTTTTCATAAAGACAAGCTCTCCGACCATTTGAAAATTGTTCATTCCAACGCAGCTCTGCTGAGCTTCTGTCACTAAAGAAAATATACCGATCTTGACTTTCTTACCGTTGACATAATTGCAGGCAAATTCCTTGTGAACCTGCGAACAGAAAACCAGTCCGGAAGAAAACCCGTGTAAAAGTGCAAAAGGCAAAAAACCCAACAGAAGTTCAGAAGAAAAGTAAGTCTTCTTGAGTCTTCTCAAAGTTGGAGTTGTGGTAACCCATAGGCCCAAAGGTTTATCAAAATGTTTGATCCAGTTGGCAAGGAACTGGATGGTTTTCAACCAATATCCGAAAGTTTGTGCGGTTTTTAGAAAAGCAATGTAACACAATAACCTCTTTTAGTCTGCCTGTCATGAAGGTTACTCAAATTTTGCAATTTTAATTTTTGAATTTTAATTCAAGAAAATAAAACAATTTTTAAAAAATCGAAAATTTAAATTTGGACGAATAATGACGACGGGACAAGAGAAGACGATTAATATCAGTTGAAAAAAAAAGGTTTGCCGAAGCGAGTACTGTTTTCTGTGCCCAGTTTAGAGTGGCGGCTGTAGAGAGATGACCGACCAGGCAGAGGATTGTGAAAGAAGTTACAAAAAGTTTGGATTCCGGGCGATCCCCACTGTATATGGTTGGAGACGTTGCAGTATATGGTATGTATGCAAGGTAGATGGATGTCAATGGTGTTGTTTCCCTCAGTTTCCGGGCGATTCCCACTGTCTATGGTTGGAGACGTTGCAGTATATGGTATGTATGCAAACTGTATGGATGTCAATGGCGTTGTTTCCCTCAGTTTTTATCCACAGTGTACGAATAAGTGTCTGGAGGTGTAGGCATCCCGGAATGATTATGGTAGGCTAAGAATTAGTCCGTTCCCCATCCAATAGGGCTTTCGAATAAATTATGGTTGTAAGGCATCGAAGCACTAGTGTTGAACAGTGATGTTATGCTGTCGATGATAATGAAAATGATGGGTCGAAAAAGATGGAAGGGAAAACGTCTGATTGCAGGCGTACATGAGTGATGTGGTTCCGAGTTCTCAGTATCACAGTCGGTATCACATCCATCCAGTGAAGGGACGGTAAGCGTTTTTGGTTCCTGGCTTTCTGTTGGCACCACGTCTGCTGATATTTTCATCCAAGATCTCCGAGGAACTCCGTGTTTTACAGTTTGTGTAAGACAATGAAAGACAATCTCCTAACTGACGCTTTACGACTGGAGGAAAAAGGACTAGACTATACTTTTCTTTGGTTAATTGCCATCGCTTTCAAATGTGATCCATATGAACTAAGTGAACTCTGGCGACAGGACTGTGTGGTCGGGTTACTTAGCAGCTCACAAATGGCATCAAACTCAATTTAGTGCATTCTTCCACTCATTGGCTCAATCAGTCTAGACGGCTGAAAACTTTGGTCTTTCTTTATTGAACCTGTAAACAAACAAGAAGCAAACTGCTGCCACAGATTGTTGTATCCCGGAGAATTCTGCTGTGAGCAAGGTTACTGACCACATGATTTACATGGTCTCATTTTACGGTAAGTATAGCTTGAAATTTTCTTCCGTCATGCAAAGCCGTCTGAACGACTAACAAAGCCATCTGAGGGCGATGTGAATGACGTAATCCAACGGTAACCAAGAAAATTATGTTGGTTTCCAAAACACACACAACGATGGTGTCACAACTAAACGACCGAACCCCACAAAATTCCTTGTACCAGGATGGGAAAACATGCCGTCTCAGCCAACCCTATGGATGGATTAATGTGCATTGCATTGGCCTCGGCTTAAGAAATCGAAACTTAACACGTCAGTTACAGGGGGATTTCGGCTCGTTTTCGGAAGTTCTACGTGTGAAACTTAGTCCATTCTGGAGCATCAGATCCGACCTAGATTTCGTGTTCTCTTCCGATGTTTCCGTCAATGATAATGATGATATATACACCTTGAATGCAACAGAATACGGTAGTTCATCCCATGCCCCCCCATCAAGCTCGCTTCTTTTGACCCCTTAAGAGGGGCCTTACACAGTGATAGTCAGTGCACCTTTTCAGAGTAATTTTTGCACATCAAACGTACAGATAAACGATACCTTTAAAAAACATGAAAGCCGTTCATAAGTTTCTACTGGATCGTCACCATCATCATCGACAGCATGGCATCAGTATTCAACACTGACGCATCGCTGCCCTACAACCATGATTTATTTGAAAGCCTCATTGTGAAGAAAAGAATTAAGGTGGACGGGGAAGGGACTTGATGCTACCTTACTACAATCATTCCGAGGTGCCTACACCTCCAGACACTCGTTCAGGCAATCTGGATAGAAACTGACAACAAGAACGCCACTGACATCGGTTGGCAGCCATATCTTGTAGCGTCTCTAACCAGGCGCAGTGAGTATCACGCTGTCCCCATCCTGGCAGGCGAGTAGCACCAACAGCACCCAAGCGTTTCGTAATCTCCTTCATACCCCTCTGCCAGGTCAAGGGTTGGCCGCCTCTCTGCTCCCGCCACTCTGAATTGGGCATGGAAAACAACACCCTCTTCGGCAAACGATGGTTCAGCATACGCAATACATGACCTAACCAACGCAGATTCTGGTTCTGGACACATTCTTCAGTGGAAGTACCCGTTGCACAACCCAAAACTCGCTTCTAACTGCCTCGTTACGGATTCGCCGACACCAACCCACACGAGCTATGGTTCTGAGACAACGATTGTCGAACACCTGAAGACGTCTCAGTTCCGCTGCTCGAACAGTCCAAGTCTCACAGCCATACAACAAAACAGCCCGCACTGTAGCTTGATACACACGTCCCTTGAGTTTCAGGGATACACCAGTTTGACGCCATAGGTGCCTCAAATTAGCAAACGCGACCCGAACCTTGCAGATTCGTGCACTGATCTCATCTGTCACACTACAATCAGCACTAATACAACTTCCAGGGTACGTAAAACGCTCCACAACTTCCAGCATTTCTCCCTGGATTGTAAGTGGCGTGTTCAGTGACTGCATGTCCAGGAGCATGACCTTACTCGTTGTGGGTGCAAATTGGATACCAAAGCACTTGATGACTTTGGTCAGTTCATTCAAAAACACCTCTGCCTTTTTTTGAATGACCTTCAAGCAATTGGATAATAGTGTGACTGGATCCATCGGCATCGCCCAGTTGAATCACAATGATATTCCCCTTAGGAACTAGAATGAGCCATGTATACGACATCATTGAGTGTTTGGATAACCCGCACAAACTGGATCAAGAATGTACTTCCTAAGAAGTGAAGCAATGCGTCAAGGCTTTTCGCAACCCCCGTTTCTAGCTAACCATTGTTCAGATGACTAGAAACCCACGAGAGACAGGCGCCGGATGGGAATGGAGTTTCTGTCAACTGAAGCAAAGTAGTACTTAGATGATATTTACTCAACTGAACGGCTTCTTGACAGCGTCTTGAAAGGGGGACACTTTAAGGGGAACTCAGGGATCCATGGCCATACCCGCCCCATCTAATCGTTCAACTGGAGGTCAGTTTACATGGACCAGTTCAACTCGTCCCAACCAGTGGAATGTTTTCACTTAGCTCCATTGATTCCTTGCAGTTTTTTCCTTGTAGATGGCATCTGTTGACTGCAGATATAACATCTTCGTTTTCTGATGTGAACTACCAAACACAGTTCTGCTTGCTTCGCCTGTCGTTCGTTTGCCACGGAATTGAAACCGCTAAACCGTCCGGGTTTCCTCAAATACCGCTTTAATCGTCATAACTGTGCCCGTGTAGCAATGTCGGTCGGATGTTTTAACGTGTCTGCGTGGATGTGTTAGTGATCTGGTTGGTGTTTAGGTGATTATCAGAAGGTAACAATTACTAACAAAAGTCTGTTTTACCAGAGTGATAATGAATACAATAATAAGGTGCACCTGATAAAAATAGACACAACACAAGGAGTGGAATAAGCCAAAAAAGTGACTTACCGTTTGAGAACTACTGTTGGGAGTTCCTGAGTGAAGCTCCGGACGCGGGACGTGTCTTCTCTGCAGTATATCTGCTACACATGTTCCGTAGTTGTCCGTGGAGACTTGTGGAACTCAGTTGACTTGGAGTGTTTGGCTGGCTCCTTGCTCCCTGCACGCGAGTCTGAGTGTCGCGACTGTGCTTTGTCGACTGTGTTGTGTGTCCTGTGTTGCGTGTTTAGGTTGGCCATGTTCTGTCCTTATATACGTCGAATGGACCGTGAAAAACATCAATGTGAAATCGCATTGAGCCCTTAACGAGTTCACGGAAACTGTTGTTGGCCGAAGGTCGTATTCATTGGCACGAAGTTGACGCGTGATTGTGAGGCAGACAAAACAAAATGTGGATAGTAGATGCTGGTGTGAAATTGCTTGGGAGAGTAATTAAATGGAAGAGTAACCGTTACAGATGCATGGTCTGCGGAAAGACCCCCATCGCTTGCATTCGCCTAAGCACGTGAGTGCAGGCATCCAGGAGACAAATTTTCCTTCCATCTAACTTTGGCTAGTTTTGGGGCGATCAACACTGTTCTCTGGCTAAATGCAGTCCAACTGAAAAAGATACACGTGTTGTTATGGTTAGGCAAAAAGCAACAAAGTCGCAGACAATGGGATAGACTTTTAACCACGCTAGACATGGTGTGCCCTCAATAGTCAGTTCGTCCGCATTACCTTGGAAGTAAAGTCACAGATTAAACCGCGGTACACGGCCGGATGGATAACACTGTTCTGATTGTGTGCGAGCATTGAGCCTGACGTCTTTCGGTTAGTTCACACCGTGAGAACAGAACGGACTCGTCAGAATTGACATTTTACGAATGCTTTATCGCTCAACTTCGGTTACTCTTATATTCGTAATGCACTACTCATAAGGTTGCTGAAAAATCTTCGACAGCCTGGAAACATCACAAACGAGAGATCCAGCTAGGTTCCAGGTGAGTCTCTCGCAAAACCAAATTTGTTTGCAAATGAGTCTAATTCTAGAAACAACACTTGAATTTTTAGACTAAAATGTAATGATTTACCTGGTTGCGATAGAAACATATTTACCTATACGACTTTTTGTGGAAATATCAGGAGATTTGGGGATTTTCGATGAAGAATTCGTCCTGTAAGTGAAGTCAGTCTATGCTGAATAACCGAGAAGCACTGTACGGCCGTCTCATCCCTATTGGGAATAATCAGCATTGCGCATCTCACGAGATTCCAGGGAGTTCCGAACCCGCCACCTCCCGGCTAGTAGTTTGAATACTTAACAGTTAGACCACGAGCAGCCGGTCGGCAGCGTGATTACCTCGAAATCTGACAGGGTACAGTGTTTCTTCGTGTATGGAGACCAGAGACGGTGAATCGTGGTTTTTGACAGCTGCATTATGTCCTTTCGTAGGCTGTTTTTGTCCGGTTTGTCCGATGTGGTACTTTTCGCAGTCCGTGTGGTTGATTCGGTACACCACGTCATCTCTTGCCTGAAGCGGCCGAGTCTCACAGCCATGCAACAATACCCTTTGATACACGCGTCCTTGGAGACCCAGCCACAAGTGGCGGAAATTGACAGAGCAGTTCTGGTGTTCGTTGCTCCCGTCCACAACACTACTATCGGGGCTAGTGAAACTTCTAAGAAACGCGTAGAGTCCCAAAATTTCCAGTGTCACACACCCTGAATTCGTGGAGGTACGTTCAAAGACAGTACATCCCGCAGGACGACTGGGTGACCTTGTCAGCATTTCCATAAAAAAATGAGAACAATATGGTCTACATATTCCAGATCGACAAGTTTCTCGGTCGAAACGAGTTCGCCTCATTAAATGAAAATTACGAGAGTGACATCCTTATCGGACACCGCCGCTTGTAGGAAAGCCTTGAGCATCTCTTCATGCACTTTTATGCACCCAGAAGTACACGAATACAAACAGCGTATGATTTTTATGTACAAGCTTGTTGGAAAGAACTAGCAGGTTGACAGAGTCGAACGCACGTCAAGGAACATCAACGTTTTTGGAAACCTGTACGCATGCTTTTGCTCTAAAACTCGACTTAGCGTGAAGCTGTGGTCCGCACAGCCCCTTCCAAGCCAGAATGCTGTTTGCTATGCTTGAGTACCATCTTTACGCGCCCTCGTAATAGGACGTCAAATAAATGGTGCCAAGAGTCTGGTCACAACAGGGGTCAAGCTAATTCCTCCGTGATTGCCACTTACTGTGAGCACTCTTTTGTGAAAATGGACACCACTATCAACTCACTCCAGTTAGTTGGGAGGGTCTTTTTGCCCAAATAGAGGCAAACAAGTTAGACGAGCACCGACTGAGAATTTCACCTCCATCTTTGAAAGCAACGGGTGGAGTCCGTTAGGACCAGAGGCTCGGTGACACCAAAAGGCATTCACTTATTTCCGAAGCCCTCAGAGGTTCCAAGTTCACTGTCCAGGGCTGCGTTGTAGTTCTGGTATCAGGCTGGACAACTGCAGGTGGCCAGTCGAATTGTCGTTGAAAGCATTCAACCCAGCGGATCAGGCGCTCTTCTGATTTAGAGGAAGACGAGTTGTATTTATCAGCGATTGTTTCGCTCACAGGAATTTTCTTTGGGCCTGTATCAGCTAGAATAGTTTACGCATATTCCCATAGTTTCTATCTTCCCTCATCTCTTCAGTTTTATGTATCCACGAAGCTTCTGGATCCGCGCAGACGCTCTTTTTCATCTGGAATCTTACAGTTTGTCGAGCGGAGCTGTATTCCCGACCAGGAGGAATAAACGTCCTACCTTCGATCAATTTTAGTGTTGCTCGTGATCCAGTGGTTATATTTAGTTGGTTGCGCTGTTCCACAAGCGGAGCGCCCGGCATTTTGCATGGTTGCAGACAGTACCTTCCAGCAAGAGTCAACATCAGAAGACGTGTTGTCAGAAGGAGACTTCAGAAGATGGTTTGGCAGGTCTCCTAACAATACCGTCCGAAGTGTGCGCATCTCGCGTGCCCCTGAAAAGCGCAACGAAAAGCAGCCACGAAAAAGTGCGTGATATGAATCCACATAGGTGCTCCAGAGCAACCTCCATGTCAAGCCATGTCATGTAGCTCATGACGACTTGGTCAGCCTAAAGCAATGCCACTCCCAGCAGAACCAGCAACACCGGCCTCTGGATCACCAGAGGCGTGCAACCAAAAGCGAGAAGAAGGCGATGGAGAGGTCAGTTCAACAACCGTAGCTGGACGATTAATCCTCGTTTTAGAAGGATAGCACATATCAATAGAGTGCGATTCAAATGTACATGCAAGGGCAATCTGTTTTCCGACTTGTTTCACAATGGGAACGTTGAAGGCTGTCAGAGAAACTGAGTGTCGGGGTGTAAAGAATGATTTCGAAGTGTCTACGGCAGTGGCGGTTGAGTTAACCGTAGGTATTGCAGTGGGCGGTGAACGGATTGTCAGTCCTTAAGGATAGACCTACGGAATATTACTGGTATACTCCTCAAGTTATGGAGATTCACAAACCGTCGCACCGCTGTAAGGTCCAGTCACCTCGTAACATTACTTTGCCGAGCTATGCTACCTTATTTTTTGTGTAATTCATCGCCGCAAGTTATACAATGGTTGTCAAAGTTTCTTGTGGCTGTTGGGAGGATTTTCGAAACAGTTTTGCATACTTGAACACTTGTGACCAGTATAGTATGAGTACAGCAATAATCCAAGAAAGACTGTAATTGAGAATGCATTCTAGCTATTCATCTGGAGAACATCACACACCTTGTGGATACTGACGAGAATTGCTGCTATGATTTCCTCAGGGATGAGTGTGTTTTGGGAGAAGCACTGCTTTTGAATGTAGTCTGTGTTCAGAAGGGTCCAAAAAGTTATCTTACCTCTGAATTCCACGGTGCGGCATTCCGCAATGTCGCCCGAGTGGTCGTCGGTCGAAAGACCACTCGTCAAGGCTTCTCTGGTCTGTATATTGGACCTTTGAAAATTAGCGTCTTACCCCATCTAAGATATTTTCGCGTCATTTGTCTGAGGATAAAGCTTTAAGAGCCGGCTGGAAGCATGAACCAGTTTAGGGAAACAGCTGTACTAAGCTTATCATGTTATCAGGTCACATCTGCTCTGTGATACTCAAAGTTGACTAGGTTTTCCTTCACATGCGCTGGTTGTATAGATGAGCGAAAACGGATTAAAACTGCGCTAACTTGAGCAACTAAGGACTGGAATAATATAATGATTTAACGAGTCAGTTGTGGACCCAATTCGGTGCACAACTGTGAAGTAACTAGAGGCGGACGTGAAATCTGGGGTGCTGCCAAACCTAGACCTAAGAAATCGAAAAGCTACCGTTGAGTTCGAACTAGCAGCTTTCTCGTCAGTAGCTTTGCACCTTGCACACTTAGCTATCCCAATTTCAATCGACTGAAAGCAGATAGAACATTTTTGCTAATATTTATGTCTATCGTCCTTGGTAAACAAAATGTTTTCTCTCTCTTTTTCTCCATCTTTTGAGGTGAAAGACAATTTTATACACTTTCCTATCACTTAGTAGATAATATCCTCCCAAGAGATCACTTCTCCCTGATGTTTTAACAGTAGCCCTCACCGACAAGTCCCCTCAGACACTCTCCTGGAGCGAACAAGTACATGTAGAAATCTTTGTAGAATACCACCCCATGACTATCACCTACAACTTCCGCTCCATAGGCTGATACACGTTTTTACAAAACACCTGTAGATATCAGATCAGACAGAAAAAGCCAGGGCATCGAGAGACGTTCCTTCACGAGTGCTTGCAACAAACGAGATCAGCGTACTGAACCACTAGTTTCTCGTGCTACGCAGAACGCTCTGGACGGTATCCCGGACAAGAAGAATGAAGGACTGCGACTCAAGGCGGAAGAGATAAGAAGGAAAGAATTGAGTTTAACTAGGGTAAGTGGAGAACATCTACAGTTCAGTGTTGAGAACCGTATCAGTTCATTTTTTATCATCATAATTATAGCGAAACGACACACCGCACCTCGTTAGAACGGGAGCCCGATCTGTGTTCAATCTAGCCATGATTGAGATGATAAATTGTCGGTTCCTGTGTCAAGTCTGATTTGCATCCGATTTGGCTCTTTCAGCTTTGCATTGCGTAATTTATGTGCCCATCCTCTTAACTGTGCGTTTTACTCAACTGTTTTTATATACCCCTCGTCCCAGCGGTACTTTTCTTGCACTGGTATTGCAGTTAACCTAAATCAAATATAAGTAGCACTTGACCCAAGCTCTGTTCCTTTAAGTGACCATGCAGATCGTTGGCCGAGCTCGTAGCTAAACTCACTACGTCTGGAATGCCAGGCTTGCGTGTTACGGCTGCTTCATCAGCTACCTTTTGGCTCGTACTATATTGTGTCCACACAGGTGAACAAGCGATCGATTTAGCTGGTTACAAAAGATTCTCCTAGGAGATCATCATTTTGCATTGACCACCAGGCTGCTGCTGGAGTTTATGCTTGTCCCACAGTTGTTTTAAATATTACGGAGATGTCTGCACAGAACTAGCTGATAATCTGGAAAAGATGCTGCAAAATAAGAGATGTTGACACCAGGATCTTCGTTCTGGACTCACAAGAATGGCAATCGAGGAGGGTTGAAGCAGCAGTGAAAGGAGTATAAACTATTTTGCTACAAGCTACTTTGAAACATTTAAGTAGTGTGATGTGGATGGAATAATTAGGCGTTTAGCACGGAGCATTTGGGTCTTCGTGCGTTACCCTCAAAAACAGGAAGTTCAGAACCGTATTTCTGAAGGTTTTATGCCACATGTGCTGAAACCTAAGTTCGCCCTTGAAACCCCCGGGTGGAATTTAATGACTGTTCTAGTCAGGACGGAGGGAAAAGATGCAGGAAGCGACGTGATCATTACGCAAGTAAACTGCTCTTAAATATTGTGGCAGTGGGAACTGAATGTTTCGTCAGTGCGTGCTTGCGAGAAAGCTGAATGGACCTTGGTGACGTTGTACGAAGTGAGAAAGCATTCCTCTATCGCCGGTATTTTAGCTGGGGACCCTGACAGTCAGTTCCACCAAGCGTGTCTCCCCCAAGACTTGCATTCTTGCATGCCTTCAACCCTTCAATGCCGTAGGTGTTACCCGTGGTGATAACAACATGACGTGTTTCTCCAGCTTATTCGGAAACCAAAATTTATGTGAATATTTGATCCCTTTTTCGCCCTTTACTTCTATTTCACAAAATTAGATCGCCTCAGAAATAACCTTACCTTTGTTGACCCCACCAATTTTTGTACTGAACTTGATGGGTCGTCACCACAAGTTTGTACTTTTACAGCGCCCATCTTGTTGTACCTCATTAAATGCATAAAGCTCTGTTGTTGATCTTTATTTTTTGGAATGTGTCGGACGCCATTACATCTAAGATAATCAAATTTGGTAGGCTGAAGCATGAACACAATAGTTTGTGGAACACTACTCCGGGCTCGAACTCGGATTCTGTTAGATTACTGCATCGCGATCAGTGTACCGTAGAGGGAATTCCTGGTCAGGTGACCGACAAGGCCACGTGGTGGACAAATGCAGCAATGTTGGTAACTGGTCATAATAGTCACATAACCAATACGCTGAGTAGTGTTCAGTCGTAAGTTGCTATTCAACTTCAGGGTCACGTATATGAGCCGTATATCAATTACAACCCCGGGTTTACGACGACTTTATAGAATAGCAAAAATTCGGTTGAGCCTTCAGTTAACACTTAGGTAATTTGCAAATGAGTGTTTTCCCTACCCTGCGTACTAATCAGCGTTTTATCAAGAAATAGGATTGACGAAAACTCGGGCAGTACGCCTACCTGATGAGTCCAAAGAAAAGAAAAGTGGCTAGTGAATTGGGGAAGATCTTTTTATCGACCTTATGATTAGTGATTGTGACTGTCTCATAAAATCATGACCACGAACAATCCAGCTCAACGCTCGCTTAAGTCCAAGGCGGTTTTATGCTTTACATGCACTTAAATAAAGGGGTAAACTATAGACGTATAACACTACACATTAGGTTGCTGAAAACTCCTCGACAGCCCACGACCGTTTTCGCCCTTCTTGGGGCTCATCATTTAGGCGCAGTCTCCGAGTTTCCGTCAACCGTATGCCCTACATGAACCCGAGTTTCACAAAATTCGACCTATATATTCATTTGCATACCAGTCTGGTTTTGATGGGGGACTCACTTGGAACCCAGCTGAATCTCTAGTTTATGATATCCTTCTCGGATATCGTACCAGCTGGAAATGAAGCAGCCTGGTGCAGCACATTGAGTTGAAGGAGAGCATCGTAAACGAGAGATTCGGCTGGATTTTAGGCGAGTCTCCCATGAAAACCAAACTGGTATGCAGATGAGTGTGTTTGTCGGATGTGCACCATACCACAGGAATGAATGAGACACTTTGAGTTTGTCTATGCTAGAAAGAGGTCGCTGCCAGATGGTTGTTTCGATTATATGCCCGGATTCCAATATCGTCCCGCACCTTCTGAACATAATATTCGTGATAAGTTAAATTAAATGTGCCCAGTTTCGAACCCGAATACTTGTTCCTTGTAGTAGTGTGCTGTATCGTCCAAGTTCATCGTTCTCGTAACTCACGAAAAGTCGGAGGTGCTAAAGGGGCTTAAAATTCATAAGAAACTTTTGCCTCTTGGAAATTATGCGATTTGGAGTAGTAGGAAGCCTCTGTCTGTGCTTTGGACCAATAAAAACTCAAAACACAGTCTGGTTTTTGTGGTGCTTTTGCATGTTTTCCTTACAGCAATTCATTAAAGAGGGAGCATCAGCTTCCGGGAGGTTCGTCTTTGATGATGAGGGTAACTTAATCAGCGTACCTAATATAACGAAGTCTGCAAGCCAACCAAATGGACCACGAAAGACACGCAAGA
This sequence comes from Opisthorchis felineus, assembly GCA_004794785.1. Taxonomy (NCBI): domain Eukaryota; kingdom Metazoa; phylum Platyhelminthes; class Trematoda; order Opisthorchiida; family Opisthorchiidae; genus Opisthorchis; species Opisthorchis felineus. The sequence goes on along the minus strand of SJOL01000633.1, from coordinate 391,994 downwards.
CGAACAGTTACTTCGATCGCACGGTAGCCCTGCGATATCACGTGATGCCTGTGGTTGAAAATGAAATACCAGATTCAGATGTCAGAATTGCGCCACAAGTAAGTTTTTGGCATGTTTTTGGTTACCAGGTGTTTGCCAGATGTTTAACAAGTGATAACCGATAAGCGCAACTTGAAAGTGGGCGTTTTCTCTGGATTATGAAAAAAACAAAGGTATAGTGTATTGTGTAGTATAGTGTATAGTATTTTTCGTCTAAACTTCACAAAATCTTTCTTCTTTTAGCGAAATACACTCATTTGCAAACAAATTTGGTTTTGCGAGAGACTCAGCTGGAACCCAGCTGAATCTCTCGTTTGTGATATTTCCAGGCAACTGAATGTGCTGCACCAGGCCGCCTCATTTTTCAGTTGCTACGATATTCGAGATATCGCGATACATGTATATTCGTAATGCACGAAGAAGGTTAAAACCGGTCGTGGGCTGTCGAAGAATTTTCAGCAACCTTATGAGTAGTGCATTACGAACTTCCCTCTTTTCTTGTTGCACTGAAGATCCCCTTTCATATGCACGTGATAGAGACTTAGACTGAGAACCATAAGTCAGTGAGGGAAACACCTTGTCAGGAAGTTGGATCACACATTCCTTTTGGGAGTTAACTTATCGTTTTTCAGTCGTATCCGCAATGTGATCGCAAAAAATTGCTCTGGTTACCATAACTCAGCAAATTAAAGAATAGGTACACACTGTTAGACAAATTTAGAGACAGTCTCACGACGAACAACATAAATGAGTTCATTCGTAATGCTAGTGAATAACCTTCAGACATCGGATGGGTTAATTGTCCTTATTTCGTCCTTGATGCCAACTTTTCATTGGGAGCAAGTGAGAATCAACTCCAAGTATTGATCAGCAATGAACCAACATTTCGGTCAGGCGCGAGTGACGTCAGCGACCACAGTAGACTGGCTGATCGATAACAATGGCTTTGAGCAATGCGTTCGCTGACAACTATTCTTTTAAATAATTTTTCAGACTGAAGAAGCAACAAGTAATATGTTGATGGCCAGAAATTAAAAATACTTGGTACTCAAATGGGGCATCGGATCTCCCCAAGACCGAAGTCACTGGTTAGCCTGAGCAAATCTGATGATTGTACGTGACTTTTGAAAACAGGGTGCTGGTTGAGTTAACCAGATTGCTGCCGCCTCCTTTATTTCAAGTGCGTTTGTGAGGACGATCTTTGAACGACGGATTGGTGCTCGATAGATCACCTGGATGAGATGGCCTGAGATAACTCAGTGGATGAAGCACGAACTTACTGACCGGAAGGTCCGTGGTTCGAATGCAACTCAAACATTTCGACTGTTCATATCCAGGCTTGAACAACCTGGCGGGATATCAGCCTTTGCGCTTCTTTCGAACGGCATGGTAGCTAGGTACCCAAAGGGTGTTGCAGCTGAACTACCATTATTTTACTATCATTTTTATTCGGTCGGATGGACTTGGTGGTTTTCATCGATCATTTGACTTGTGATTGCACGCATAGTCTAAGTGATACTTTCGGGTCCCCTGAGTGTATACACAACTTTTAAGTTCGCAATGGAATGATGTGCCACTTGGAGGTCACATCCGTTTTCAACAAAATCTCATTGTTTGAGGTGATTGACTCTGTTCACTCATGCCCATAAGCGTAGAGGATTCGAATGAGTTAATTTGAGAAACGGTGAAAAAGGAACGCATGATCGACCTCGCTATATTAATCTGATGAGGATGGACCAGAACTATGCGCTTGGCGGATTTTTTTTTGTCAGAGCTGATCACATCCTCTTTTATGATTAAAGTCTTTCATTGGAAGTCTCATAGGATTACAGTGGCTAAAGTTTCTGACAAATTTCAATGCAGGGGCTAGACTACAAAAGACAGCAGTGTTCTTCCCATTCACGTTTCAAACTTAACTTCAAGATTGTTCCGTCCTGAAGGACAGGTCACTTTGTCCCAAGCACTGGGTTGAAAGGTGTATTGTAAATTACTCATTTATAAAATTAAGCGGGACCCACTATTTATTAATTCTAGCCCATATCCTCTAAACCACCCCGAGAAAACTTTCGACGCAATACAATCGGCCAAGGGGGAAGATTTGAGATGGTCAATGCAACGTCTTCTGGACTGCACAATGTGAGCGACTTGATCGAATTGGCTCCTGGTGTATCAATTTCTGATGGAGAAAAATGGCGGACCGGACAAAATCCGGTAGGCGTCTGATTGTTTCTCAGACTTTTTTCTACACCTCTGAGCCGTTTGCTTGAATTCTGATGTGTAATGTAGAACTGTTAAACTCGGGTTTTTTGTTACTGAAGCCCCTGTGGAAACCTGTGACTAGCAAGCGGTCAGACATGGATGTTAGTCGGCCTACCTGCTGTCACAATCTGGGTGCTCACCCCATCGGGTAGTGGTTTACGCTGCTAAATGAGTACTAATATACTTACGTCCAGGTTGTTGAGCCGGTCAAGGCGTGCAAAGCTCCTGTAATATAACGTTGAATGGCGGTATGCCACGTGAACGAGTGAGCGATGATGTAGTGCCAACTGCCAGGCGACTTTAGTCAACCAACTTTTAGCTGTTTGAGATACTCTTCATTGATTGAGCTGTGTAAACTGATTTGGTGGACACAAAAGAAATTAGGAGAGCTGTGAGTGAGGAATCATCACGTTGCTCTTCAGCCAATCGTAGCCAAATAGTAGTGTTCAACCATTGACCGGAAGGTTGCGGATTCGAAACTCTCTGAGTTTCATGAGATGCGCACTGCTAATGATTCCCAATACGAATGAAACAGCTTTACAGTTTTTCTCGGCTTTTCAACATGAACTGGCTTCACTTAAACAACAAAGTGTCAGTTGAAAACACGGTTTACTTCAAATTATTGGGTTTTCCGAGTTCAAGGCTGCCGGTTGAAAACCACTCTGTTATCACATAATGTTTATTGCCTCAAACAAAATCCATCTAGCCAGCAATATCCGTTGTGTGCTGAGGGAAGTCTACCATAAGTTAACAGCGAATATGTACCCGTGAAACCGGCACACCTGAAACCAAATTTTGCAACTTTCTCATAATTTCCAAGGTGTTCGCGATTTACGTACCTATGGAATTCAGGTTGTCCATTCAGTCACCCTCAGTGAGATGAGAAACTTCTGTCAAAAATCAGCAACTGGAGCCCCATCAGGACACCGGTTTATCTTTATTTTCCAACTTAAGTACCGATTTACTTGCCCGATTTTTTATACTGTTATGTTTAGAGGGCTGAAGCGTGTAATGAACACATGTTAAGTTTGTGATGGGTTTTATTGCCGGTGACTATCGGGTCACATCTGTTGCCGCTCAGGAGCGGTGGGCGTTGACAAGGTAATAAACCTCAAAATGTCAGGGTGGTCGAAGACTCAGGTTGTTGAATCCATGAAGATGACCCGTAAACATACTACTGGCGGTTGCGTGCAACAGGAGCAAACAAAGGAGGGATAGTTTAAGAAACTAGAGACGATTTGAAATTGCAAATGTTTTGTTTGAGAATCTGTTGACTCTGAGAGCAAAGCTAACATTCCTGTAATGAGTAGATGCCTCTCGGGCTAGTTGATCAAAATACGGTTTTTTTGTCCACCCCAAATATTTCCGCTTTTGGAATTACATCTCCCTGTATTGTATTAGGAGGTCACAATGCGCCGTCCGGGTACCATGCGACCAAAGTTCTCGATAAAATCGGTCACATAATTGACATGCCATGGCAGTATGCTCCGCTTTAGGCCATTATCTGGGACAGCCCGGTCTCTTGTTCGCTAGTCGATGGTACACTGCATCTGGCTGATATCAAGGTCATCACCACACTGACGGAAAGCCGGAAGTACTACCAGTAACAGTACTGTAACATCATAACGCACGCGGTACGTTTGATGACTCTTGACCTTAGCTACAGTGTGCGGCCTGTTACATTCCCAAATGTAGTCTTCACTATAATAAAGTCATCCTATCTTAGCTGCCCCTCCGGAACGTAACGGTCCTGTTCTGGAAATCAGCTAAGCGTGAGTACATATGTACTCACTCAACGACACAAACAGCTACCTACTGGGGTAATCACCAAAAAATGAGGCAGGCTCTGCATTGTGCGGGACGATTCCTTCAGTCATGCACTCGATTGGCTGACCAGAACAAGCCAATAAGAAAGCAGTGATTTGTAGAGCTCCTGCGGAAAACTGCAGACGATAGCTTATATAACCATGTTTTTTCAAAGCTATCCTTCTTCTAGAAGCGGATGGGGAAATTTGAGTGCCAGAGTACATGGAAATTTAATGCGGAGCTCTTCTCCAGTGTTGGTGCTCAGTGAAATTGTATGAGGTATTTGGTTTAATCGGAAGGTTCCAACCAATGTGTGGTTACACTTGGCTTTGCAACCATCCATTTATAAGACATTGTTGATCTAAGACCTCTCGGTGTGCAACGTCGAACTCACTGCCTCACAGCATGTCTCCATTTCGCCTCTGTGGGCATTTTCAGAGGTTTTTTTTATTCGGAAGCAGTTGTATTACGATTAGAGAAGAGCACAATTGCGAAATAATTACGGAATGTTACTAAATTACCTTGGTTACTTTGATTGTAGTTTGGCTGATTGGCAATTAAGCAGAATTCAGTAGTTGTAAGCAAATAATTATTCCGACTGGTTAGCTTGCATATTCATTCTTTCCCTGGGAAGAAGGGTCTTGCCCACGATTGATGAGCTACTCACACTTAATTAGGTATGCTGGTTAGGACATGTTGTTCGCATGCCAGAAGACCGTCTACCTCACAGCCGTGAGCTGAGTGGACGGACCGATAGGTTGGAAGCCAATGACCTGGCAACGAAGTATGGAAGGAGTAACCAATAAGGTCAGTCGGACTGATAGTTGCAGCCTTCTTGGTGGAGAACTCCGGGACTCAACTCATCAACGTTTAAGGACACTGCCAGACATGGCTCGACCACACAGTCAGTGGCGCTCCTGCATCAAACCTATCGCCTTCAGTGCGTAACTGCCCAAGTCCCCGTTCCTTCAAAAACTAGATCGATTCAATACAAACTGAGTGATTAGGTTCCGAATACTTGGCTATATCTTTCAAGATCTCCAACTTTCCGGTGACCGAAGCTCTAGCTGCTCGATGTGATCAATTTCTGTATGTTCGACTGATAAACTTTGTTCAGTTTCTCTGCATGTGTTCAATTGTGAGCTAATGAGCCAATGATCCGAAAATCCTCCACCGACCAGTGAAATATCACGTGACACTAGCTGGCGGAAACGGACCGTCTAGCGAAAAACACAAATGCTTACAAGGCCGTCTGGCCGATGGAACTTTTTTGGCGAACAAATACCAAGTAACCGTATAGGATTTGAAAGAAATCTACACAGATACGGCTTCGAGCGCCCATTTTCGATTATCTACAGATGTAAAAAAAAAACTCACTAACCGCAGATTTTCATGCGTGTTTGCCTGTTTTGTCTGACCCACAATCCTGCGACTGAGTGCATTCACAGGACCTTGTTATTGGACATCCAGCATGGGTGACATATGGAATATCTTTGCAGATAGAGTACCACATCGTCTGGATTAATGGGTTTAGACTTACAAAACAGTATTGTTTGTGTGTGATCGTATCAGAACAAATTTTGTGAAGCGGGTAGAAGGAAAAATTTCAGTGTGAATTCGGTCAGTCCGACAAATGTGAACCGCTGGCTCGTGTCGCCACACCTTATGGCGGTTAATAGTACAAAATAGATGGGTTACAAAAAATAAAAATGAAAACCAAAACGAAATAATGGTGGGCTAATGATTAACGGGGGGAACTATCAGGTCACTAGCCACGTGATATCGCCATGACATTGAGTACCCCCAACTATGGCTGTAGTGTGCTTCTGATGCCTCAACTTCTTGGACGAAATGCACCAGCGCAGCCGGGACTCCTTTTCATGTTCTCCAATCTCCGTCTACAGTCTATTTGTTGACCAGTTGAAACCTGCCTTAACCAGAGCACAGTGAGGTGGTCGACCATCTGGCGTACGGAGTACATGTTCCAGCCAGCGTAACTGGTGCAGCTTCCTTCGATCATACAATGACTCGGTTTATGACCAAAAACCTTTTGTTGCAATTCAGCACTGCTAATCCGATATTCCCATGACACATGTGCAGTGCTTCGGAGGCATTGATCGTCAAAGACAAGCAGTCTTTTATTGTCTTCAATGAACAGCGGCCAGTCTTCACAGCCAGAAATTAGGACTGTAGGCACTGTCGCTTTGTAGACCGACCGACGAACTATACGCCAACCCCAAAAGTGCCTAAGCTGATAGACAGCAAGACGGGTCTTAGCGATTCTAGCAGTGGCGCCATCCAACATGATATGATTCCCCAGCTGGTTGAATCTGTTGAGCCTCTCTCTCCAGGGGCTTTGATGCCATGACCAGCTTTGGTTGTCCATCTGCCTGATTTTGAACGAATCAGGCCATGATCTTACCTGGTACACATACCCCAGAAGAAGAAGGAATATTGGATACAAGACCGCGATCTACTGTTAATTGCTGCACGGATGGCTACGGTTTGGAGAGTTCCAATCAGGGGTTACTCATGTCTGTGCCTGCGACAAATAGACGACATTCAGCACAGGGTTATAGGAAGCGATCTCTTTTGACTCTTCTGGGACCATCTACACAAGCTTCTCCCCAAAGACAACTCTCAAGCTTGTCTACTCTTCTTAAGCTGAAATAGTGATACACGTGCACTTGGTTATCCAGAGAAGTTTCAGAAATTCTCCACGGTATCACCAATGCAGCTTTTTAGGACGTGTGCTGAGTTTGTTGTTTGAGAACCCTGACAGGCCCGGCCAGTCTGACTGCATATGGTCAGCTGTTCAAGCTCAGGCTGAACCTCTTCAGCTGCCGCACTCGACGCAATACAGACACCACTGAAACCGCGGAGAGTCTATTCTGGATCACCTGACACCCGGAGAGTAAACCGTGACTAAACTTAGTTGTTTTGAGCCCCGTTCAGATGCATTACCGTAGTAGGGTATTGTGTACGTGTTTCGGAGACACTGCACATATTGGGTTCTGAACAGGAAGGGAAATGAGCAAACCAGGTCTGCTGACCTATCTGAAATGAAGTAAGGATCTAGGATGCCGCTATGATGAACAGCTTCCTTGGTGTCAGTAGCGCATGTTTACCCTTTATTTTCCCGAGTATACGTAGAGGGTGAAGAGGAATAACATATTTTGGGCCACAACACCTGGGACATTTGGGTATGACAATGGAAAGTTGCAATAGCTGTCCTGATGTAATCACATTTACTGTGAGATAACGGCTTAACACAACCCAGTTATCGATCGGATTTCACAAAATTGCAGATTTCCCGAGCACTCGCTCCAAAATATAGTTTAGAAATTTGTCCAAGACCATATCCTCTTTAAAAAGGTATGCACCAACATTCTTCAAACTCGAAAGGTTCACGTAGTCGACATCGGAAGCTGGCGTGAAGCGAATGCTGGAATGGGATTGGATACTGAATCCATATCACGGACTGATGCGTGCTCATGTTTGTGTCGGACAGACCAATCACTTGCGAATTGGACGTGCTGACCGTTTCAGCACCCAACTGTCGGTGGGTAAACCTTTTGGGTGCAGAATCCTGCTTAACACTTGAAATAACACATTACAAAGGTGCAAACTTAGATTAATTATCTGCGACCCATTAGTTTACGTAAACAAGACATTTTTGAGGAGGAAATTCTGATAGAACAGCTCACTTAATATAGTTTCATAAAAATGAGGGAATAAGGAATTTTATGGAGCTATTTGCTTGTATAGCTGTTGGAGCGACTATAATTCGTATACCTCAAATTTCCAAGATGCTACAAAGATGTAACCATAGCTACCAAATCCAAGCAGTTTCCGTGATGTTTTAATGAACTACTGAATAATCAATGTTTCTTCTTTTCGGAATAAATGCATAAGAATAAACATGAACACAGGCACATTGTTGGGAAGGGTTTGTACGTACGTGACTCTCTTTTCTGGTCAAATAGCGGTATACGAACCTTGCATCCCACGCCGCCGAGACAGCCCGGAAATCCAGCGGGCTTACGAACTTCAACCATCAAAATTAAGATACAAGTAGGTTCGTTGTTTGAGGGATTAGTTTTACCGTCAATCACGTACCGGTGTGTTTCTAGTTTCATACTTTGATTGGTATTTTGGTAACCCCCACAACTTACTGATTACCGGCACTGTCGGTAAGTTATATGTACCGATCACCAATGTTAGGTTATTGACAAACTTTCCCTGTTCCCATCCTTACAGTTTGAGGAATCATCAACCGATGGTGACAAGAGACTATGGAACCTGAAGGAGGTTCAATGTCTGCATCCGCCAGGAGGTTCTCTAACCAACAACAAGTGTTTGCCTTCCGAACATGCTGTCCACATGAGCTCTGTTACAGTCACTTCTCAATGAATTACATTACCTTTTGCTGTCAATAAACATAATATTGAGCGTATGAAGATGTCGTATCTTGATTCAAAATGCTTTTTCTTGCCATGGACAGAAGTTTCAGTAATCGCACCATCCACACGTCTGCTCGCTGTGTGGGTGATTTCGTCATGATACCATACCGTTTTGACAGTAACTGCTGTCACTACAGCTCTAAGTGCAATCCGTGTCACCTCAAGTCCTTCGAGGCCAGCTAAACGCGCCCGCTAATTCATATCATCATCATCATCATCATCATCGTCTTCGTCATTATCATCATCGTCATCTTCATAACCGTCGGTGCGCGCATCATTACTGCACACCGATGATGTCCCCTCGGAAGCTGACAAAACGTTTTCAAACTGGACTGCCAAGCTCGGCGAACAGATCAACAGCCGCCAGGTCAACTACCAATAAGTACCTCTGAGCTACCAATATTCCAACACATTTTCATTAAGTGTTCCGTAAGTAATAGGCTTAGTCTGCTACATCTTAAGCTCCATTCGAAGACGCATTAGCCCGTCCAACAAGTTCAAGGAATTCCGAATACATATATGACAGTCCTTCTGTAGTCATTCTGCCACTCGTATCCCCACAAGTCCCAGCAGGTCATTATCCGGCTGCGATTTCCCGCCGACTCACTTGCACGCTTTTCATATACTAACCCCTGTGTCTTACCGTGGATCCCCCGTGTATTTTTATTGGTGATCTACTACTCAACTATTGCTTCACGGGCTTTCCGTCAAGGCGACTCCGCACAGGAGGGACACTAACCTGGATAATCTAAATCAAGCTTTTTCCAAATAACTTTCCTTCAAAGCTATGTAGACCTGATTTCAAGTGTCCGTTCAAAGGAAATCGTGTATGAACGTCGACCGGAAAGGACTATCAAGTTGTCAACGCGCGTAATCATATGCCAATCACCAAATATACGTGTGTACACGTCCATTCGCGCCTACTGGGCAGTAGTTGACAAGATAAGTGAAAATGACTTGTATAAACGCGCGTCAGTCACGCATTAGGCAGCTGTTGCTACCCAAGTTTCGCAGAAATCTTATCAGCGTTCGCACACATCTAAGACGTGTTATCACGTGTCCGCCGAAATGCTCCATTGTTACTTCCCCGACGAACGAATGGATGCATCATCTCTTGGGGTTCGACACGTCTACGGTTGATGTCTACCAACGGTCTTCACCCTCAATACTCATCAGCACCTCCGTCAACTGATGGAACCGATAGCACGAACGTGCGATTTGTAAAAGCGTGCCTACTTTTTTCAGTGCAAAACAGGCAGGAACTGGCAGAGCTGATCCAGAGGCTGAAGAGACGTAACCCCTTCAAATTCAATTCGCTTACTATTGACATATTTTATAATACTGTTTGATAATTTTCAATATGTCAGCATTGCACCTGAGTACCGCACCCTAGATTTTGGAAAGCAATGAACTAATCTCGGTAAACCTTCTGGTTAGAAGTAGCATTTCTTTAGAAATAACTAGACCACCGATATTAGGCGTCTAGAAACAGTCGTCTATAAAATCTGTTGCTGTACTTCCGATATCTAAAGATCCTCCATTTAACAGCCTTTTTCCAATGCAGTGGTAAAACTTGGAACATTACTTTTTGGAAAAGATTACCTCTGAGGGGTACATCTGCTAGATACAAGTGCTTCCCCAGTTCGATCACTTTGTTCTGATCATAAGTTGCAGTTCTATAAATGTGTTTAGGTTCGGAAGGATTCTCTTCACATTAGGAAATAAACTGGAGCAATCAGCGATGACAAGGTCTCTCTCTCTCTTCAATCGAGTTCCATGCATGTATTCCCAAAATTACATATGTTTGTTAGCCATCACTGCGGTCGCTACCGGCCCTCAGTTGTTTTCCTAAAGTAAACGGTCTCTCCTTTCATGTAACCTCCACAACTTCATCTTCTCTTAAAGTACCCGGATCGACTTTCTTTAGGAAAGCAATGCTCAAGGAAAACTCTCGTTCCTGGGTGAGCCGAGCAATTCGCTTTTTGCTTCCTCCAAGCTGATTCAGTATATTTAATCGACCGCAGCGCAAATGTGCGTCCAGTGAGTACCTTAGAACATCAATGTTTTTCTATGTTTCCTACCTTGATTGCGAAACAAGTAAACTGGTTAGAATCAAGTCTGAACACTCTGGAATATCTCGTGCTTGGCTATAGTAGACCTGGAGTATTCGACCGCGCGTGATTTCTCAAATTCGGGATTATCTGTTAGTGCCATTAATGTGCACGAAAGATAACCAATACAGCTTAACGTTTTCGGCAAGTTGTACAATTCTGAGACGCTAACTGACCTAGAGGTCCTGATTAACAGGTCAGCCAGTCGACGCAACCGCCTGTGTGTCTGTGTTCGAGGCTTGGATATTCTCGTTTGTCAAGACATGATAATTCATATGCGTTAGAGTGTGGTACATTAGAGCAAAACTCGAGTACGGTGTGGAGTAACCGGAATAATCCTATCGGAATGAGGGGAGGACTGCTCAAACAAGTTCGTTGAGCAAGAATTCTGGAATTTCTGAGTAGCTATTCAGTCTCGAACTTCGATTCATTTAAACGAACTTATCGTGAGTACTGTGTCCTAGGCGTGAGGAATTCCACAAGGTGAATAGCCGCTCTTGATGGACAACAGAACCAACCACCTGGTCAACAACCTTCAGTGTTTATGCTCGGGGTTGATTTTTCAGGCATGTTTTTGAGTGAATTCATTATTATTTTCGTTCTACACCCCGGCGGTTTGTGAAGGGCAGTTGATGTGAAAGTCATTAAAGACAACCTCTCTCAGATTGAACCCCGGACTTTTTGCACCGAATTTAAATGCTGTCGGGCGAATCCACAGCTTGATGATATGAAACGCCAGCAACACTGACTGTCTCACCGTACATTTTATGTCGAAAGTTCATGGAGCTCAAAGAACTTTAACGAATCGCATGGAATTTGGATCGGTTAAAGTTCTGATGCATAGATGGATTAACTGATCCCTCTCTAGCCTTCCTAACTAGGTATATGGTTCTCTGGAAAACAACGATCTCCCATCCCAGACCAAAAGACTAACCTCCTGGTTTTCTACTTTTCAGACATGCTGCTCAGGTGCCGCGCTGATTCAACTTTTTTCTTTCTCCCCAACTTTCTAAGCGTTATGATTCATCACATTCCTTGTTTAGTAGGGACTTCATGAATCCGAAGAACTTGTCTAGTTTTCTTGCACTTAGGTTTGGACATAAACTGAGATCTCGTTGTACGCGCGACACAGTAACGCTCAGCCGGAGACAACCTACCAGCATATATAAACTTACTGGCCTATTCAAAGCATCTTTTCAAACAATCCCCTCCAAGTTGATCCCTGCTCGCTTTTTATCCGATGGCCGTGTGATCATCCTTCCGCAAGATGGTGCAAGATGTGGCCGCTAATCCATGTCGATGGCGTCCTTGTCAGCTTCCATCCGGATTGTCCAAACCGGTGTCCGGAGATGTAGACACCTTGGGATGCTTTTAGTAGGCTAAAACTGGGTTCTTCCCCTCTGCTTTTTTCATTCTTTTATTCTGCAGTGTTCTTCAAGAAAATTAAGGCTACACGGCAGCGAAGCGTTGGTGTCGTTCACCGGTGTGCTTGTTTGGCCAAAAGTAACTTGTGCGTCACTGAGCTGCGCAGTTTCTCCTCGGTCGAATTACTAACCACACTGCGCACCTGATTGTTAACCCATTCGCCGAACGTTCACATGGCGTTGGTTGTTCCGGTCTGTACAGACGTTTGATCGCGTTCGCTCAATAGACCAGGTTTGGGAAGGCCTTAGTCGAATCCCAGACATTCCAAGCCAGAATATGGAGACTTTCGTAGCTATCAAGAGCACCTAGAGTTGATCACATTTAGATCAAGTTCAAATAGTGGGGAATGTGGGGTTTAGTTGGCTGTCTCCAGTCTGCACACGAATTTTGAGTTCGTCTTCTATTCCCTTCCAATTAGGTTTGTTCAAATGCTACTTAAGACTGATCAATCCAAGGGGTATGTAACATTATTGAAGCTCAGTCAGTGACAGCCCTCGTTCCGTCGGTTATCCGAAACGACTAACCAAACCTTAAGTAAACAAGACGCGCAAGAATTTTTCTGAAATTACCTTTATCCTCGAACTTGATGCCTCATACCCGCAGGCCTAACAGTTGCATATCCTTGTCAACCGGGTCAGTTATCCCGTCATTCTTCCAAGGTGGTTCACATATGCACCTTACACATTGTTCATCCTTCATCAGTTTATCTGTATCGAGTCAGTAACACGCTACAATTTTACCGGTATCCCAACCCTTGTACCTCCTTCCGTTGGCATGGCAGCTGGGCACCGAAAGGGTGCTACAGCCGGACGATCGATCGATCGCTGAGTAAAGCCCATAGTAGTCCCTATGATTGCTGCCATCATTTTGGTCAACAAAATCAGACAGTGTGGCTGTCACTCACGTCCCAACTGGTTTCAATTAAGGATGTGGTACTGTAACGGTCACTCACTAGATCACGCGTCACAAACACTCAAATCACATAACAATTCCTGTCCCACTTGCAACTTTAGCCGACGACATGTACATTGCAATTTCCCATCCATTTTTGTTTACGCGGCTAAAACCTGCGTCACGCGCCAAGCTTACGAACTTCAACCACATCAGGTCAAGTTGTATTCATGTTTGTGCAATTATCAAACACGAATGGACACCCCTCTCTTCACACTGCACACAATAACTAGGCATACAACTCGGCCCAACACACCCACAGGACAGGAAGTCAACCGAGCTCCACACGTCTCCACGGGCAACTACGGGACACGTGTAGCAGCTATACTACAGAGAAGGTACGTCCCGCGTCCGGAACGTCACTCAGGAACTCCATCAGTCGTCCTCAAACGATAAATCACTTTTTGGCTTATTCCCTTCTTCCATTGCATTTATTTTTATCAAGTGCACGTAACTTTTGTAATCATCATTAATCTGGTAAAACAGACATTTGTTAGTAATTGCCACCTTCTGATAATCAACGTACATAAGTTACAACCAGATCACAAACAGTATCGAGTCAGTAACAGGCTGAAATTTTACCAGGGTACACGGTGAATTCAGTGTTTATGGCATGAACCTAGTGACTGGAAAGTCCGTGGTTCGAACCCAATCACGATTTCTCGAATGCCTTTGTCTAAACTTGGGGAACCTGACAGCATCTCAGCCGTCGTGATTTATTCCAGTAGCATAGTAGCTAGGCTCCGGAATAGTGTTACAGTTGAACGGTTATTGATTTACCCTTTGTTTGCACATTGAAGAAACTGATGGCATTTCCATTGGGAACTTGAACACAACTGTAGCCTGAGCTGTACTTAGCACAAAAATTCGATCCAACTCGATCCAATACGATTGAAACCCAAACAACCGTCTCATCTGAACGAGCTATCATTTCTCCACAAGCCCACGGATGACGAAGTTATATCACATCCTACCACGCTGTGATACCTCAGCTCTTGGTCTTCACAGAACAAAATGCTTGAAATCACGCATTCAGCTGGAGCACTATTTATCCAACTGTAGTTCCCGTGATAACAAGTGCGAGAGAATATGACGAACTGCTCAATCATCAAGTTATTTTTTTCAAAAACATACTGAATCTAAATCAACTGTTAAAAGCCAGAGCCGCAAGCCAAGTACATGCTATAGACTTAAGTGTTGTAATGGACCTCACAAAGTGAAACTTGTGTTCAGGAAACAGCCCCGACCATTGTAGTCTCTCCCCGAGCAATGAAGCCCCAAGAACCGAAAAGTATTACATTCTGGATTCCTGAATGGCGTACATTATCCCTAAAAGAAAACGGCTGGTGTCAGGGTCACGAATGGCACACTGTTCCGCCACATTTGCTAATTGTTCCACGCTAGCTTGTACACAGTCCAGCCATGCTATGGGATCACTTTTTTGGCTTTTGGGATTTGTCTGACATGGATTAAGCATGCAAGTAAGTATGTTTACAATGTCCTTGAACCCAGTGGCACATTCAGCCAGTTAGTTACTAGAAATGAATAGTTTGCTAAAAGCTATTCATCAGAATACACATCTTACCTGTGTGACACGGTGCACATCTCAGTGACATAGTAAGCTGTACTTGGGGGGGGGACATCCTTATGACCCGCAGAGCGTCTGTCATACCTGGTTGGTCAGTTCATAAAGGTTTAAGTAACACTGTGTTCTAGCCCTGTAGCCTGATGATTAGAACATGTGTTGCAACAGAGCGGTGGTATCTCTTACGCCAGTTATCGTTACTTTCCGGTCTCTTCAAAAGCATTGACTGGGTTCGCTAAACGTTCCCCTGTCTTGATCTGAGTACAAGCATAGACTGCGCACGCCACATCGGCCTTCGTGAGATATCATCAGCCGGATTGTCTTAACTGCCGGCTACGGTAGGACCGGTAGGCAAAAGCAGATTACTGATTAGCCGTCTCACCCCGCTGACTAAAATTTCTTTAGAAAATGACTAGTAACACTGCCCTGAAAACATAAAATGGGCAAAGCTGGAATAGAGTGAGAGAGCGGGAACACGCACGAGTCTGGCAAAAATCGTCTTCTCATCTAAGGAGTTCTCTCCTCAAAAACGACCTCTCTATTCCTGACCACGAGTTGGTCTTAAACCCTCCTATCAACTTGCCCCTTATTTTTTCCTCATTTCTATCTAATTCATCCACATTCTGGCCGAATTCTGTAAAACTAACTAACTGTATGCAACTTTTTGCAATGAATACTAACCAATAGTACAACAGTTGCTGCACTTCTACTGAGGTGGGTCACATCTTCTGATTCTTTGCTTCTTTCTTCAGGACGATGACCTTCACCTGAAAGCTAGTTCAGTATGAACTTGCTATCAATGTTCCAACCATCCTGAGATGACATCAGCTCTATTGTCCCAACCACACGGAAGTCAAGGTTTGTAGATAAGTGTGGAAGTCTTTGTCGCATCCATTTTAGCATACACATCAAAACAGCAAGACAAACTCTCGCTTGTACAAAGTATCCCCAACTCACTGGATGCATATAGCTGGCAATGTACATGGGATATTTCAAAACAACTCTGCATCAACTGGTAAAAGTTTTGGGTTGTCAGTTACCAAACACACTGTGGACGTGCCTCGTATGACGAAGCCAGGATACTCTCAGGTAGTCTGTAGTCAAGACATTGCATCACTGCCATGTGTCTTACCAAATGTGGATTAAAGTGAATAATCATCAAACCAAGTTATCCATCTATCACTCCAGCACTCGCGACCACAACTATCATCTACCCGTATCGACCAGGCTTCAACTTAATTGACTTCTGTCATCGACAGTTTTACTATCGATCACATTTAGTCTCATTTTGACAGGGGGTTGAACGCGCTTAAGTAGCCTTGACAGAACACGAGTTGTTCCTTATCTGTGATTGTTCCTCTTGACATCACAAATTTATATGGCACCAGAAATCACGTGAAAAAGGTTGAAATCGGGGACATATACACTTTAGTGAAATAGAAATCAAAGAGAAGGAATTGAATGAGGGGTTGGTCGATAGGTCACTGAATCAAGCAGGTGACGTCAATGTCAGACATGCTTATGGGACCGGATTTTTCTCAGGCCAGTTCAAGTTCAGAGGTCGCACAAGTTTCTTTTGGACACAAATTGTGTGTCCACCAGTCGGATTCTTATTGCCTCTGTGATCGATAGCAGTCTGGATCGTACCAGTCGTGATCGGTACAGAGGTACCCAGTATATGATAGCAAAGGTTTGGTCTTTGTCGACGACATGACCGGTTTCTGTCAAATGTGACGTAATTGCACTTGAGCCTGGTTTCTTCCAACTGCCACTCAGAGACGCGCATTTTGTCCAACAAATGCTTCGTCGGATGAGTACAAATGAGTACATAAAATCCAATCTAGTTCTAATTTTCAATTGGCAGTCAGTAGTTCGCCATCCATAAAATTCCTACCTGAACCATTTTGAAGGTGCTTAGGGGCTGGCATTTCGAAGTTATTCCGTTTTCGTCAATTTTTCGAGCAAGGGAACCACAATTGCCGCAGGCAAAACGACAGACCCTTCGTTTTCTATGAGTTCTTCTAATTAAATAGCGTAAGCGTTACTCAAGCCGTTAAGCTGAAGCTTCGTAAAGTGATAATCAGTTGTTCTTGTCAGCGCACTGATTTCTAGTTGACTGAAACACTCTTACAACAGTCTTACAACAGTTCTGTAATTCTCAGAGGTTACTAAATAGTTTGATTCTGGTCAAGACCGGAAAACACACTCATCAAATGCTTCCGTTCACCATTCCATTTCAAGGTGGAAATCACGGAGAAGGTGCCCAAACACATATCCTCGTCTTTATTCCAATTCATTCTGCCTCAGCCAAATTATTTCTAATGCATTGTGAATCAAACTACCTACACAAAACTGCTGATCCTTTGAGAATGCTAGACTGAGCTACGTTGTCATGATTAAGCCGTTTCCCGCGCTTTGTGTAATTCTCTGTCAAGATAGACAAGATAGAGCATTAACGGATCAGAAAAGTAGGTGCATTTCTTGAATGTCATGTCCCGTGCAGCCTTGACAAATCCGTCTACCGTAAACCAACCCAGTCAGACCGCTACCGGGACTCCAACGTTGCTCAAAGCTGAGTATGACAGAGACACTGTCTCCACCAAGATGGTCGCAACACATTTTCATGAAAGGTAGGTATTACCCAAACCAATATAGTATTGGGAAACTCACCGATAAGCTGTGGCATACGGAAATCATGAAATCGAACGCTCGCACGGGATTCTAAAAAAAACGGGCCGGGTCAATGAACCGATAACGGAAAGAGTCAGATGAATGGTACGTCAACACAGCTCGCTGTGGCATGATTTAACCTGATAATTTGGAGGAATAGACGTTTCCGAATAAGTAGTAGATAAAGTTGCTACGCAATTTTACAGTTGAATGAGTCATTTGAGGGAGTGGACATGTTTTCTTCCATCAGTGGGTTCCACAATGTTGTGACACATAGAGTAAATGAAAAAAATTCGGCGTTTCAAACAGCTTAACGAACGTTACCGTGTCAGCCTATGGCTTTGGAGGTGTGTAACTCAGGTCACATCGAGAAGGGATCGGCGTGGATAATGAGTTCGATTGGATCTGCTCAACCAGAACATTCCTAGCTTGTACAACATCTACCTCCGATTCGGGTCCAACGTATCAAGAACAGTCTTAGTTGTTCTAAGCATTGGCTGTTCCAATGTTTGTTGATCTTCCTACCGTAAATATCCCACCGACGACCCCAGCTAGATGCGTCTAGTCCAACAAGCCAGCGGTTCCTAAAAATGACCAGAGGATTTTTTTATAATCCAAGCTGTGGTTCTGAGACAGTTGACAAAACAACCCAGTCCATCCGTTATAAACAAACTAAGTCATGACTGCCCAGTAGTATGCGTTGACTTTAGGTGCCCGTAAAGGTAGTTGTTTTCGCATGTAAGATGCATTATATATTTCCAGATTAAAAGTTAGCAATTCTGCCTTGGATTACCATCCAGGGACAGAAGGGTCTTCCACAAAGTTGACAGCTTCTCGATTTACAATGATTCGGCACCGCATCCTCTGTCAACAGCAGTAAGCCTGAGGATTGAGGATTTCCTGTCCAGTTATTTATGAAGAACAGAAACAACCTGGGACCAACATAGAACACCGCATGATGTGTAGTCCGAACAGAATGTTTTCCGGTCGTACACGAGAAGGTTATGCTCCAGCCGGTGAAGCAAGGCCCAGCATACTCTGTGTTTTTGCGTTTTCTGAAGGGACAAATTAAGATGAGAAATCGAGGTATACAACGTCCAATCCAACATCCATATACGGTGAGTTTCAATTGGTACCCCCGGGCTAGTCGTAAACTGTAGTACTCCGAGTCAGATCTTTGTCCACCTGTGTAAATAAAAGATAACACTACTTATAAGGTTGATGAAAACTTCTGGATAGTCCACTACCTTCTGCACTTTACCCGAAGCTCATCAACTAGGTGTAGTCCGTGAATTGCGATCAACCCCACCCTTTAAATGAACACTAAATTATGCTTGCTTAGAGTTGTAAATTCCCTTGCGAATTAGGTCGCTGTTAACAGGAAATTCATCCCATCTCAGCATAATCTCATAATTGTAACAGGCCTCGAATGAATGCACAGAACCACATGGTATCGTGATGCTGAACTCTCTGACTGACTGATATTCCAAACCTAGCAGCTGTCGGAGAATCGAGCAGAAGCCCCCTGAATGAACAAGTGACGCTTGTCGATTCGTAGATCGCACCTATTGATGAACAGTACCCAAAAACGTTAGTAAGAATCAAGTAGATTTGAGTCGGTTCTAGTCGACAGGAACCGAAAGCTAGGAGCCGGAATACAGGGGACGAAAAGGCTACAGGGACCTATGTGAAATAGAATGCCATATGAGGATGTATGTAACATTGACGCGGTTAGACAGAAATGAGAAAGAGTAGTGCAGTTCAAGGACAGAAAACGTTCACCACGGAAGGTGATCAGCGGAAGGGTGACTACACAAAACTAGGCACTACATGCAACATGTGAACACAAAGGATTGACAACCGACAGTGCTTAGAGGGCGAGCAATAGAGATTCGTGTGGAACAGCCAACAGACATCAACACACACACAGTTGGATCATACGAGTCTAAACGGACTTAGCCACCCACAACTAGATGGCCTCACATTTCGGCTGCATTCGTCCTGACACAACACTACTTATAAGTCTGACGAGTATTCTTCAAAGAAGTGCAGTACAAACGACATACTCAGCTGTGATCCAGTTGAGTTGCACTGTAACATGAAATTGATTTATGGAGGAGATAAGATTATTATTAGTTTCCGCAAAGATCGCTGATGCATCAAACAGCCCCTGGATGTATGCATAACCAAATCCAGTAAATCATGAGCAGACAGGCCATTTGGTCCAACCGCATTATATCGCTTCAAAAAATGTAGCTTTCTCCTGACCTTATCCGTGGTGAAAGCTACCACTTAAATGCCGGTAAATATAGGTGAACATGCTGCATCCGTTTCTAGCGGTATTTTTGACAACTAAATGTTATGATCTTTTCGGTTAATTAAAGCATTGTCTGTCTGTTCACCTTTGTTGTTCAGGCCCTCAGGTGTTAATAACTTCCATACCCGATGTTCGTATTTGGGGCGTTTTTACATAATTTTGGCTGGTCGTCATGCGGATGAGTGCCGTCACCCAAACCTATGGGATTTTTGATGTAGTTTACTAGTGAAAACCTCCTGGTTTGCGTTGGCGTCTCATGTGTTTGTGTTCGTTGTAACCTCAAACTTAGTTCTGCATGCTGGCAGATGTATTGCGTATGCGCACAACCCAAGTCTATGTGAGCCTCATATGGTTCATCGCTGATGTCCCTTATTTCGTTCACTGGTCCACCACTTTGGTTTTTTTTTATCCGTCTTGCTTCAGATAGTTATCTATCTGTACCGAATAATGGACAACGTGGAATAGCTGGATCGTGTCCGACCATGAAACACGCACAATGTGCTTCCAAGCAACTCCAAAATATTGGGTTTGTTCAAGATGTTCCAGACCTATGATGCATGCAAGTGTATGCTCACCCTCTGCAGAGCAGACCACTGGTTATCTTCAGTTTGGACAGCTATCACGGTCACTCTTACCCATTATGGGAACAGCACAAGCTATTCTGACACCTGTCATCAGGTTGCTAGTCAATTTCCTTTCAGGGAGCTGGGGGTCGATGGCCCTCTGTTCTCATCTGATTATCACCATCATCCCCGTATGTGACCTGGTTGGAGTGCCATACACACGGGGTTGCTGGGACAGTAATTCTTCTGTTCGTGCGTAGGGATCAACGGCAGTTCAGACATAACCCACATTTTGGATAGTCATTTATGCTATTTAATGGGCACGTACTGTTATACTCCTGCTCCGGAGGCACTCCTAAGGTTTGATCCCATCAGGGTGCCTGGTCGACCATGTCCGAAGACTGCTCAAACAGCTGAAATGGAAAAAAACATTAATAATAATAATCCTACCAACAAAAACCCCAAGACTGTGTGTGGCTAGTCTAAAGTACACCTTCTTGAGACTTATCAGTCACATCGTTTCTACCAAACTGAATACCTGAAGAGTAATGTAACAGTCCATACTGATTCCTCATCGTGCCGGTAGATTGGAAAAGATCACGTTTCCCCAGGGAGACCGCTAGCCGTTGATTCGCGGAATATTCAAACACTGTTGTATCGAACTGATAACCAGATCGACTTTCCTGCAATCCACGTCTTTCCTTACTGTGCCTGAGACTGATGGGCCTAACCTACGTGACTGTGAGCATGAAATACGCTACAACTCTGTGCGCAACAGATGACCAGGGAGACAAATTTTACATCCAAGATGATACTCTACTTCGATCAGTTTTGAAAACTGACAAATTTATCTTGCTCGGCGACTTCAGTGCACATATCAGTTGAGATCATTTCTTGTGACCGGAATTCCTCGGACGACATGGTATCGTTCTTG
>SJOL01000633.1:343350-370259 GCA_004794785.1 Opisthorchis felineus | reverse complement strand
GTTACTCAAGCCGTTAAGCTGAAGCTTCGTAAAGTGATAATCAGTTGTTCTTGTCAGCGCACTGATTTCTAGTTGACTGAAACACTCTTACAACAGTCTTACAACAGTTCTGTAATTCTCAGAGGTTACTAAATAGTTTGATTCTGGTCAAGACCGGAAAACACACTCATCAAATGCTTCCGTTCACCATTCCATTTCAAGGTGGAAATCACGGAGAAGGTGCCCAAACACATATCCTCGTCTTTATTCCAATTCATTCTGCCTCAGCCAAATTATTTCTAATGCATTGTGAATCAAACTACCTACACAAAACTGCTGATCCTTTGAGAATGCTAGACTGAGCTACGTTGTCATGATTAAGCCGTTTCCCGCGCTTTGTGTAATTCTCTGTCAAGATAGACAAGATAGAGCATTAACGGATCAGAAAAGTAGGTGCATTTCTTGAATGTCATGTCCCGTGCAGCCTTGACAAATCCGTCTACCGTAAACCAACCCAGTCAGACCGCTACCGGGACTCCAACGTTGCTCAAAGCTGAGTATGACAGAGACACTGTCTCCACCAAGATGGTCGCAACACATTTTCATGAAAGGTAGGTATTACCCAAACCAATATAGTATTGGGAAACTCACCGATAAGCTGTGGCATACGGAAATCATGAAATCGAACGCTCGCACGGGATTCTAAAAAAAACGGGCCGGGTCAATGAACCGATAACGGAAAGAGTCAGATGAATGGTACGTCAACACAGCTCGCTGTGGCATGATTTAACCTGATAATTTGGAGGAATAGACGTTTCCGAATAAGTAGTAGATAAAGTTGCTACGCAATTTTACAGTTGAATGAGTCATTTGAGGGAGTGGACATGTTTTCTTCCATCAGTGGGTTCCACAATGTTGTGACACATAGAGTAAATGAAAAAAATTCGGCGTTTCAAACAGCTTAACGAACGTTACCGTGTCAGCCTATGGCTTTGGAGGTGTGTAACTCAGGTCACATCGAGAAGGGATCGGCGTGGATAATGAGTTCGATTGGATCTGCTCAACCAGAACATTCCTAGCTTGTACAACATCTACCTCCGATTCGGGTCCAACGTATCAAGAACAGTCTTAGTTGTTCTAAGCATTGGCTGTTCCAATGTTTGTTGATCTTCCTACCGTAAATATCCCACCGACGACCCCAGCTAGATGCGTCTAGTCCAACAAGCCAGCGGTTCCTAAAAATGACCAGAGGATTTTTTTATAATCCAAGCTGTGGTTCTGAGACAGTTGACAAAACAACCCAGTCCATCCGTTATAAACAAACTAAGTCATGACTGCCCAGTAGTATGCGTTGACTTTAGGTGCCCGTAAAGGTAGTTGTTTTCGCATGTAAGATGCATTATATATTTCCAGATTAAAAGTTAGCAATTCTGCCTTGGATTACCATCCAGGGACAGAAGGGTCTTCCACAAAGTTGACAGCTTCTCGATTTCCAATGATTCGGCACCGCATCCTCTGTCAACAGCAGTAAGCCTGAGGATTGAGGATTTCCTGTCCAGTTATTTATGAAGAACAGAAACAACCTGGGACCAACATAGAACACCGCATGATGTGTAGTCCGAACAGAATGTTTTCCGGTCGTACACGAGAAGGTTATGCTCCAGCCGGTGAAGCAAGGCCCAGCATACTCTGTGTTTTTGCGTTTTCTGAAGGGACAAATTAAGATGAGAAATCGAGGTATACAACGTCCAATCCAACATCCATATACGGTGAGTTTCAATTGGTACCCCCGGGCTAGTCGTAAACTGTAGTACTCCGAGTCAGATCTTTGTCCACCTGTGTAAATAAAAGATAACACTACTTATAAGGTTGATGAAAACTTCTGGATAGTCCACTACCTTCTGCACTTTACCCGAAGCTCATCAACTAGGTGTAGTCCGTGAATTGCGATCAACCCCACCCTTTAAATGAACACTAAATTATGCTTGCTTAGAGTTGTAAATTCCCTTGCGAATTAGGTCGCTGTTAACAGGAAATTCATCCCATCTCAGCATAATCTCATAATTGTAACAGGCCTCGAATGAATGCACAGGACCACATGGTATCGTGATGCTGAACTCTCTGACTGACTGATATTCCAAACCTAGCAGCTGTCGGAGAATCGAGCAGAAGCCCCCTGAATGAACAAGTGACGCTTGTCGATTCGTAGATCGCACCTATTGATGAACAGTACCCAAAAACGTTAGTAAGAATCAAGTAGATTTGAGTCGGTTCTAGTCGACAGGAACCGAAAGCTAGGAGCCGGAATACAGGGGACGAAAAGGCTACAGGGACCTATGTGAAATAGAATGCCATATGAGGATGTATGTAACATTGACGCGGTTAGACAGAAATGAGAAAGAGTAGTGCAGTTCAAGGACAGAAAACGTTCACCACGGAAGGTGATCAGCGGAAGGGTCACTACACAAAACTTGGCACCGCATGCAACATGTGAACACAACGGATTGACAACCGACAGTGCTTAGAGGGCGAGCAATAGAGATTCGTGTGGAACAGCCAACAGACATCAACACACACACAGTTGGATCATACGAGTCTAAACGGACTTAGCCACCCACAACTAGATGGCCTCACATTTCGGCTGCATTCGTCCTGACACAACACTACTTATAAGTCTGACGAGTATTCTTCAAAGAAGTGCAGTACAAACGACATACTCAGCTGTGATCCAGTTGAGTTGCACTGTAACATGAAATTGATTTATGGAGGAGATAAGATTATTATTAGTTTCCGCAAAGATCGCTGATGCATCAAACAGCCCCTGGATGTATGCATAACCAAATCCAGTAAATCATGAGCAGACAGGCCATTTGGTCCAACCGCATTATATCGCTTCAAAAAATGTAGCTTTCTCCTGACCTTATCCGTGGTGAAAGCTACCACTTAAATGCCGGTAAATATAGGTGAACATGCTGCATCCGTTTCTAGCGGTATTTTTGACAACTAAATGTTATGATCTTTTCGGTTAATTAAAGCATTGTCTGTCTGTTCACCTTTGTTGTTCAGGCCCTCAGGTGTTAATAACTTCCATACCCGATGTTCGTATTTGGGGCGTTTTTACATAATTTTGGCTGGTCGTCATGCGGATGAGTGCCGTCACCCAAACCTATGGGATTTTTGATGTAGTTTACTAGTGAAAACCTCCTGGTTTGCGTTGGCGTCTCATGTGTTTGTGTTCGTTGTAACCTCAAACTTAGTTCTGCATGCTGGCAGATGTATTGCGTATGCGCACAACCCAAGTCTATGTGAGCCTCATATGGTTCATCGCTGATGTCCCTTATTTCGTTCACTGGTCCACCACTTTGGTTTTTTATTATCCGTCTTGCTTCAGATAGTTATCTATCTGTACCGAATAATGGACAACGTGGAATAGCTGGATCGTGTCCGACCATGAAACACGCACAATGTGCTTCCAAGCAACTCCAAAATATTGGGTTTGTTCAAGATGTTCCAGACCTATGATGCATGCAAGTGTATGCTCACCCTCTGCAGAGCAGACCACTGGTTATCTTCAGTTTGGACAGCTATCACGGTCACTCTTACCCATTATGGGAACAGCACAAGCTATTCTGACACCTGTCATCAGGTTGCTAGTCAATTTCCTTTCAGGGAGCTGGGGGTCGATGGCCCTCTGTTCTCATCTGATTATCACCATCATCCCCGTATGTGACCTGGTTGGAGTGCCATACACACGGGGTTGCTGGGACAGTAATTCTTCTGTTCGTGCGTAGGGATCAACGGCAGTTCAGACATAACCCACATTTGGGATAGTCATTTCTGCTATTTAGTGGGCACGTACTGTTGTACTCCTGCTCCGGAGGCACTCCTAAGCTTTGATCCCATCAGGGTGCCTGGTCGACCATGTCCGAAGACTGCTCAAACAGCTGAAATGGAAAAAATACCAGTAATAATCCTACCAACAAAAACTCCAAGACTGTATGTGGCCGGTCTAAAGTACAGCTTCTTGAGACTTATCAGTCACATCGTTTCCACCAAACTGAATATCTGAGGAGTAATGTAACAGTCCATACTGATTCCTCATCGTGTCGGTAGATTGGAGAAGATCACGTTTCCCCAGGGAGGTCGCTAGCCGTTGATTCGCAGAATATTCAAACTTTGTTATATCGAACTGATAACCAGATCGACTTTCCTGCAATCCACGTCTTTCCTTACTGTGCCTGAGACTGATGGGCCTAACCTACGTGACTGTGAACATGAAATACGCTACAACTCTGTGCGCAACAGATGACCAGGCAGACAAATTTTGCATCCAAGATGATACTCTACTTCGATCAGTTTTGAAAACTGACAAATTTATCTTGCTCGGCGACTTCAGTGCACATGTCAGTTGAGATCATTTCTTGTGACCAGAATTCCTCGGACGACATGGTATCGTTCTTGAGAACGCCAACGGCGACTGACTTCTCAGACTTCGCGCTACCCACGCACTTGCTAGATTTTTTCTTCGAACAGCAACAAATCGCTAAATGGACACATCTACGCGGTGGCGTAGATTAAGTTGCCGTTCTCCAGCGGGATGCCAGAGATGTGCATCACACGAGTGATGTGGAGAAACAGCTGTGGAGCAGACCACGGCTTGGTGAACGAAGCCTACGCAGTCAGCCTACGCTGACTGTATCAATGCGCACACAAAGATTGACACAAACCATCTCAATGATCCGGATATATCAGCATCAATTCTTCTTCGCACTGACAGCCCTCAATCCATCCAGTCGGGTGCAACTTGTGACACCAGTTTATTATGACAGTATTCAACCAGATTAAATTCGCCCTAAACGACCTGAATGTTTCGACAATAACAACGACCACAAACAAGCCAAGCGCTTGCCGAATCCCTTGTCCATCCGAAAGGCGTGGTCAGTGGATGTCCGAAATAGTACGAAATAGTAAACCAGCTGCATTAAGGACGAATGATGGAGAAGTCGAAGTTGAATTCAGTGCTCGGCGACAGCACAAGGAATGCTGACACAGGAATGAAGCTAACACCGGCTGCAGAAATATTTAACTGTATGGCGCGAGCACTTCAAAAACCTGCTGAACTGTAGTGAGGGTACCGCCTCAACGAGAGCTGAAAATGTCCATAGACTGTCCTCCAGCTATCGAATAGATACAGCAGGCGGATATGCAATTACAGAATGGCAAAGCAGCGTGAAGAAGAACCCTTCATGTATGGTGGTCCGGCTGCGGAGAGAGCACTTCTTCAACTGCCCAACATGATCTGGTAGGAAGATAAAATTCCACCAAAAATTAAAGTCGTTCTAATGGGGCTACTCTACAAAGAAAGAGGGAGAAATTTCACCCGAAAACTGCGGATGTATCAGTCTGCTGAGGTGCGTGGGCAAGCTTCTTGTATCAGTGCTACTCAACTGCCTGACGGCTGAAGTGATCAAAGCAAACATCCCGTGCTGTGTGCAGCACAATGAAACCGATGTTAGCGGAACCATAGCCCGAACAATTTCTCGCAAATATCGCCAACCGCAACACGCCCTCTCATGTTCACCTTATTTCATCGCATTTACATCGGCTATATGGCCTTCAGGTGGATGCACACTCGGCTCAGCGTAAACCCTATTTGGCATTATCCACCGCGTGCGGGTGACCGTCGGCGTAGTTCGATGGAAACGGATGCCATCCCACCACACAGGCACTGAGACACTAGGAGTGCTTTTCGGCCTATAAAATGAAACTGGGTCTATTGTTTCACGCCTAAGCTCTCTAGTCCCCATCAGTGCACTTGCCTCAAAAGCAGAACTCTATGCAGGAAAGCTGAGTTCTGAACACTCAGACACTGAGTAGAACTTCCAAATGCACAAGGAGTCTAATCGGAAAAACGATTTCGTCTTATCACCAGAAGTATATTCAAACCCTACTTTTCCATTATTACTGTACAGTTAATAATCATGAGGTCACCGCAGCTGAAATACAGGGCGGGGAGAAAAATAGGGCGTTACCTGTGAGCTCCAGATTCAATAATGCTTGGTTCTTCCTTTTGATACATTCTGACTTATTCTTCAACCATCTGAGAAGCCTTTTCATACTTCTGAGTATGTTCAATGCGCTAAGTCACCGAATTCCACCATGTTGCCTACATAAGACAGAAAACATAATGTAAGTAGACGTAATGCACTACTCATAAGGTTGCTGAAAACTCCTCGACAGCCCACGACCGGTTTCGCCCTTCTTGGGGCTCCTCAGCTAGGCGCAGTCCCCAAGTTTCCGTCAACCTTATGTTCTACTTGAACCCAAATCGCACGAAATTCACGAAATACACTTATTTGCAAACAAATTCGGTTTTGTTTAAATGAGAGATTCAGCTGGGTTCCAGATGAGTTTCTCACAAGAACCAGATTTATTTGCAAATGAGTGTATTTTGCTAGAATGTGAGTATTTTTTGGGTTTCGCTTTCATCTCAGCCTCCATTTTAATGACAGATATAGGAATTATTTGGACTTCCAGAAGGGAAGTCAACTCTGTTTGAGTTACATGTTTTTGGATAAATATTCTATTTGAACAGCTTTTATCTTGTGATGTTTGCTCACTGCTCGTCCGAGATTTAGGGCTACTGATTAAACCGAACTTTCTGCGATTCTGAATGATCTGTGAACTACTTTAAAAGTTCTTTGTTATCAAAATGAATCTTGATGACTGCTGCTTCGGTTCAGCTGTCATTTTTAGCATACTGTTTTATTGACTTCAATTTTCCTATCTTCCTTTCCATCAAATCATCATACTGACTGACCACAATCGATATTACCCCATGCCGTGGATCGAATAGTTGCAGTCACTTGAACAATGTTCAGATCAATAAATCGTGATGGGTTCATTGTGACCTCTGAGCGGTCGGCCAAAAAGCATTTCATATCACTCACTTGCTTGCCTTTGACGTTTCGAGAACTGGTGATCAAATCTGGCCATGACTGAGAAAACTGTCATTGAATAAGACGAAACAGAACCGTCAATCTCAGTAAGTATCGTTTTTTCTTGCTACACCAGATTCAATGTGCTTTTCGAATTGTTGTCCTTGTTATACGTAGAACCCGTAGGTTTTCCCTAAGGGCTGTAGCACCCCCAGATTAGTTTGCAGCATTCTGAATGGATCATAATTAACGCCCCTGGGGACACAGAATGTAAACTAGCATCCGCTGAGGCAAGTAGCGCTTTTCATTCATTCATACACTCATTTACTCGCTTATTCATTCATTCCCTCATTTATCCATCCGTCCATTCATTTATTAACGCATTCATTCACTCACTCATTTGTTCTTTCATTCTTTCACGTATCCATCCGTCCATTTATTATTTCATTCATCCGTAATTTCATTCATTTATCCATTCATTTATCCACTGGTTCGTGAAATTTATTCAACCTTCACTTAACGTTAAAATTAGGACTGACAATACGCGCACCCAAACGTCTCATGATAAATGAATACATCCTTGTCACGCAGTCTTTGGTGTAAAATATAGGCACAGAGACACGTGGACCGTGGTGGGGTATTGTTTACTAACTGGTGTCGTCATTGGGAACATGGCTTCTCGGGTTTCCGGCTAAAAATTCACCACCATCTGTTGGAATTCATGCTTAGGTACGTCGGATGGGTTGGCTTACCTTGTGGATAGGCTTCTGTCCATGGTGTCCCGCTAAGTGCGGTTTTGTCGCCGATGTAGAATTGTTCGCTTCGTTGCGTAGTTATTTGAAACCGGTTTCACAAGCTCAGGCGCATAGCCTCAAGTATGCTTCTAGTACGCGTGATTTTAGCAGGTTTCGTGACCAAATTTTCAATTTAGGCATCGAATTCTCGTACTCTGTTCCACAGGACCTGAGATGCAGTCAAACATTACATGAGATATTTTAGGAAATGGCACTTAGTCTCAATTCAGGGCTTTAGCCACCACTATAGGTTGAAGGTGAGTCTAATAAAAGGTTAAAATTGTGGAACTCATTGAAAAATCAATATATTGATTGTCCAGCTGTCTTCAGGTAGTAGAACCATTTAGTCGTAAAGCTCATTCGGGGCGAGATGGTTCAGTGGTTAGAGCGCGAATTTACTGACCGGAAGGTCCGTGTTTCGAACCGGACTTCTGCATCTCGACTTCTCCTGTCTAGGCTTGAACAACCTGGCAGCATCCCAGCCCTCGTACTTCCTTTGGATGACATGGAAACTGGGCACGGAAAGAGTGTTACAACTGAACGATTTTTTTTCATTCAACACCGTAACGAAAATGCTTAGTATTTCTGCGAGACGGAATTCCACAACTGACAGTATGAGTGTTTTTCAATGGAAATTTCGTCCTTCATGTGAAGCCAGTCTATGCTGAAAAGCCGAGAGGCAATGCATAGCTGTTTCATTCTTATTTGGAATCATTGACCGTGCGCATCTCACGAAACTTCGGCGAGTTTCGAACCCGTGACCTCCCGGCTAGTAGTCTGAACAGTTAACCGTTCGGCCACGAGTGGCTGATCAGCAATGTGGTTACCTCACACTTAAACGCACCACTCAGTTTTTAATTACGGAATCCACACCACGTTTTGACCGGCTCCTCGAGTGAAGGTTCACTCGTCGTGTGAGTTATTCTTCCTCTGAACTACTTACAGATTGTTGGTGGTATGAGGAGATCTAGAGATGTTCAAAGTGATAAACAGAAAGTACTGCGGAGCCTTGTTGGGAATAGTCAACGGTGAGCAGCTCATTAATCCCAGAAGGTATGAAACAACACAGATAACGTAGACAACGTAGACTAACGTCACTTGCAAGATAAAATCCGGGTCAAAATATTTAGATGTACCCACCACCCACGAGAAAATTAGTGTGTTCTCTGATAGATTGTAAGCCATTTCAGGACAAACTTGGATCTTCGTGGTTCGAAAAAGCAACCGTACTGAAGGAGCTGTTTGTTGTCATGTTCAGTTTCCGGGACAAAGGCTGCAAATGTCCCTGCCCCCCCCCCCAGGAGCTTGTACTCTGCAGGAAAATTGCATGCTCTAGGAAATTTCTTGCGTGGAAGGGACAACCTACTGGATTTTACAACTTTTGAATAACACTGTTTCTTGTGCCATACACATCAGTAATAAGAGTTTCCACCGATGAGGTTAAATTATGCGTTGCAAAACCCCTAAGCCGTGTCACTGTATACGAGGAATATCCTTATTTAAGCGTCGGGCTGATGAAGTAATATCTACGCTACACAATTATTGTGAGTTAAAACTTTTCCGTGTTTGTCTCGTGTTACAACTTGTTGGAGTCTGTTCGGGGCAACACGACTAAACGAATAAGCTGAGGTCGATATTAGCTTTGAGTTGTGTCTTTTGGATTTTTTTTCCTGTCTTACTGTAGTGCTCTAGTCGTTCATAGTCTAACATCTAATTACGAGACTTTCCGCAGCAAGGTTGCTTTGGCTGATGAGCACCAAGCCTATCTGAAGAGTCCAAAAAAGGGCAGAATCGTAGTGGGCTAAACAGCGTTTTCGTTGATCTTATGAGTATGTTGGAATACACATCGATGTACTGAACAAGTCTCAAATGAAAAATGGGGTGGCTTTTGTGCAGCACATCCAGTTGAAGAAATATGATAGACTCACTTACATTTCAGCAGGACCTCTAGTGAGCGCCAACTCAGTTTTCAAATGAGTGGTTATCGGAACCTGCGTACAATGCGGTGTTCAATGGGGCATACCGCGGGTGCAAAGGAACTAGGCCTACTTCATCGTCCTGGAAAGGCAGAAAGTGGTAGTGGGCTGTCCAAGGTTTTCAGCGACCTTAGGAGTAGTACTAAAAGAGTGCACTCCGTGCATTTTTGTCCCCAAGGGGAGTAAATGAGCTACTTGGTAAATCACAAGTTCTAGCTGCTTCCTTTCCGGAAAGGCTGTTTTATTGAGGGTGACTGGAAAAATCGCTGCGCCATCGAAATAATGCCCTCCGCTTTCAGAATGGCTTGGTAAACAATCGGTAGTTTTTTAATTGGGCAACTTTTCGCTTTTGACACAAAA
The DNA here is from genome assembly GCA_004794785.1 of Opisthorchis felineus. Classification (NCBI taxonomy): domain Eukaryota; kingdom Metazoa; phylum Platyhelminthes; class Trematoda; order Opisthorchiida; family Opisthorchiidae; genus Opisthorchis; species Opisthorchis felineus. The sequence continues at coordinate 360,212 of SJOL01000633.1, read as the reverse complement.
ACTTCATCAGGCCAAGGAGGCAGGTCACCAAATTGGCCAGGTTTTAAGGTAGACGGAGAACCAGTCGGTAAGACCTCTTCAGATTATCACACTAGATCAGTGTTGCTTAGCAGTCATCTTGATTGGACCCTTGGATAGCCCTTCTGTGACACACTGTTTAACCGGGAGAAGAAATAATGCGAATGGTTTGAAGTCCATCGTTCTTACTGGTCAAAGTTCACTTCTGGGTGAGTATGAGGGAAGGAGCAGTGAAAGGTGCCAGTAGGGGCAAATGATCCTACTATCCCTGTAGACGTTTACTCTTAGGACTAGAATCCTGAATCTCTGTTACAGCCAATATGACCGGTACGGCAGTGGATTTTCTTCACGACATCATGCCCATTTTTATCCAGTGAACTAACATATTGGAATTTGGAAAATTCCACATTGTTTGTATCGTAAAATAGGGTGTTTGGAAATTGTTCTGAGCGTCATGCAAGCGTGAAATACACCAAGATTCTAACCGGAAGATTGATCACCCTTCAACTTTACTTTACATGATGGTTAACTAATAATAGGGACCAATTAACGCTATGGCAAAATGGATATTATTTACTTATTTTGGAAAAAGCAGAATATAAGCCCAATCGGATGCAAATCTACCGGAGAGTTCAATTCCAATGTAACGCAACAGACCCCCCGATCACCGAAACCTCTTCCGCATCCTGCTGACGATGTCACGACATCCCTTGCCAGTGACCTTTCTAATGAACTGCTCAAGATCGTCGCCACCCTGATCGCACTCAAATTACCAGGTGGTAGATCACCTCGGTGTGAGACTCTGTCACCCGGCTCATCAATTCAAATGATCACTAGCCCGACAACTGTGGAGAAGAAAATTCTGGCTCCCGAGTTTGAGAATGCAACCAAATCAACGGTGAGTGCCCGCAACACCGCTCCACGATTTCCAACGTTACCACCAACCAATTCAAATGGACCGTGGATTCGTCTAGTTACTCAAGGGCAAGGGACGTTGGTTCACCTCGGACAACTGGTCGGCATACTCGATGACCATTCGGCATTTTTGTTGCAGCGTGTTGTCAGCTTCAACCCAAAACGTGTGCAGTTGCATATCCTGGCCAGCTTGAAACCAGCAGATATTATGGTGCTGACCCAACCTAAAACGCAGCAAGCTGGGTCCAGATTTCGGGGTCTGAATCTAATGTCTCAGCGGATAACCACAGAAGACAGCCTCGTGTCAGAACAGAGGTGAGTCAAATTGAGCTATAAAAACTGGACAAAATAACAGCTGGTGAGTAGCAAGAAAGAAGGAAGGAAGTGTAAATAGGTAGGCAGACAGAGAGATAGATAGATAGATAGATAGATAGATAGATAGATAGATAGATAGATAGATAGATAGATAGATAGATAGATAGATAGATGGATAGATAGATAGACGGATTGTTTCAGCCGGTTATTTAGCTATTTATGTGTTTGTTTCTCATTGATTGATTTTTTAATTGATGGATTGATTGTAGATAGTTGGCTCGTCGGGCCTGACGGCTATTTGTGTTAAAGTAGTGTCGGACATGTTTCATCATGGGAAGCAGGTTATCAACAAACGTTTATGAGCCTAATAAACCTGACTTCAGCAGGCTAGAGAACGCGGGCTTGTTTGTTTTTGCATTTGAACTGTACAATGCTTCCTCTTTTCTGTTTGTAGTCGGTCATCTGCCTGTATTTTTTTAACTGCATCTCTGTCCCCGGGCGCTGCTCTTACTTAAGTGATTACAGTGCAATGTCTGGACACCGATTTAGAAAATTCTTTCTGGCTTTCGTGCGTAAATAGTCGGAGGTTGTATTCGACCTTACCTGACTGCACGAAAATCCGTTTCAGTTTTATTCGAGCTCATGCAAGTAAATCCGCTCTCCTACTGAGGATCAAAGACGGGGCAGCTTATACTATTCCTTCTATGGTGTGGCGATAATTTTTAAACGCATTCAAGTGTTAGAGTTCACAGCTGAAAATCTTTCTATCATTGGATCATCCTAGCGTCCTGAGACTAAAGGTACCTGTAATACAATGGTTCCGCGGGCTACGTTGGACCGAACTGAGTTCCATAAGTTTAAAGCATATCTCGAAGACTAACGGGTGGCATTCCAACACACCGAGGCATGCTCTCTCACTGCGGGAAGTTTTACGAAATCTTTGCTGTTTTCTATAACGAATGTGAGGACAGAAGACCGGCATCTTCATATTTGTGGAACTAACAATGCTCCACTTTACGGAGTGGGCACGGGTTAGAAAGGTTTGTTTTCAAGTCCCCTTACTCGGATTACTTAACGGCTGACAACAACCACCTGTGCGTTCTTCATTGACGTCAGAATACTCAGCAAAACAACACCCCAATACTACCCATATAGCAGCTCTCACAAGCAGTTGCATCCGAAGTCAGAATTCTATACGATATTCCCTCTTTTATCTGGTTAGTTCATCCTTCTACTACCGCATGTCCAAAAGTTCTGGTCAAATGCTACGGCAAGAATCCTCTTGAAAATCCTAACTTTCGTTGTTTTATGTTTTAGACGAGGTTTCAAAACAAAACCATACACTCTCCGACTGTTTTGTCCACTTTCTCTGTCCGGGTCGATGAGATGCAACTTCGGCCCACACACAGTAACCGGAAGTCCATCTCACCTACGAGTAATGTCTCCAGAGTGCGGTCTCTTCCGTTTCTATAGCTATCGAATTAGTAAATCGTCGTAATCATCTCCCATATGAAAATTAAAAACAAAACTTGCTCTCCTATCTTTAATGGATCTCTACGGCCTATCGGTGTCTACAGTCCTTTCACCATGCTAAATATGTTAAGAGAAAGCTGTGGTTTATACACTCTCCTTGTTCACTGTTGATGAGTGCTGTCTCCATAGTAAAGGTATGAAGTTCTGTTATCATGCTGAATCTAAACGCATCCTGACCTGACTCTGTTTTCCTGCGATGCAAACTCTGGTTTTCTGACAATCTAGTAGAGGTGCTTCATGGTCTCATGAAGGTGAAGATTATGTTGATTACGGGAGCCAAGGACATCCTGTTTTTACTTGAATCCTGTGTGGAGCTGACTTCTCATGGTCACGTTTATCGGAATGATTAGAGTCCACTCGAATACTGGTGGCTTAGAGTGCCGAAAAAACATTAACGGAGAGATTCCCAGCGTCATCCAGACGGCAAAGTACACGAGGATATCTGACGAAAAAGGAAATCTTCCCGACAGTGGATTAAGCTAAGATCTTGTTAGCACTGGCAATGGTGCTCGTTTCACAGGAATATGTGCAGATCGCCACTTGCTTCTCGCAACTCTGGATGTTTAACACAAGCAGACACCACCTGTCAACTGCCTTTCACCAGTACACAACTAACAGTTACATGCTGGGTAGTTGACGTAGCCGATCATGTTTTAAGAATGTCGTTCGTGGTTCATGTCCCCCATGAGGTTTGTTTGAGTCTGTCAAAAACAGTGTCCAGTGTCTGAGGGACAAAGCTGTCAAAAAACCTATTAACATCAACCTATGTAGATTAAACCAGTCGATTTAGCAGATGAAGAAGTGCAACATGACTACAGCGACCCAAACCTTCCAAAAGGTGTGTCCACAAAGTCCAACTGGATTTCAAAGGGTTTGAATTGCCCGAACTGAAGCGAGAAACTCCATATTTCTGGGTAGCCAGAAGGACGTGGCACGAAGGATATGAAAGCGGCGGCCAGCAAACAGCCTCAAGAATAACACCAGTCCAAAGAACTGGCGGCGGGAAAGGAGGTGTTACATTTGACCGGAAAGACTGCTACTGTGAGAGGTTATCCACAGTTCACCCGAATTCTCGTTGACTGCTGCAATTTGCTGAACATTTAGAAAGACAGTTGCAATCCACCATTCACACTGACAAAAACATTGCAAATAGTTCATGTTGAGACATAAAATCTTCACTTTCAAAGGAATACGAAGGTCGCGACGAAATCAGACTCCTGAGGGGAAACACAGGAAATTGTTTATACTCTTTTCTATTCTTCCTTTTTGAAGCCTGTATGGCTCTTGCGTAGGGTTCTTAAAACGAAAAAGTAGTGACAGCTCTCTACAGTGTTGTCTGATCTCCAAAAAATACACTTGAACCAACTGTGATAATCATCGGGCATCCCTTTTGTAACCATCATCTTTAAGCCATCAACAGAGATAATCTTGTGATGGCTCATTGGTGATGTAGTGAGGACCAAGCGGGGTTCTAACAACACACACAGGCCAACACGCGTCAGCTTTAAGTACCCAAAAACTGCGTTCGGCTAAGTAGATGGTGCTGTTGTGTGGCGATACCCTCCATTTAATGATTGTCTTGACGGGACAAATAAGGTTACTGAAAACCCTTCGACAGCCCGTGACCGGTTTCGCTCTTCTTGGCGTTCATCAGGTAGGCGTAGTCCATAGTTTTGTCAATCTTATATTCTACTTGAACCCGAATTTGACTAGATTCACAGTAAACTCATTTGCACACCAATTTGGTTTCCACGTTTGATTTACTTCAGAGTTTAGGATTGGTTATCTCCCGGGTTAATCAAGCTGTTAGATTTCGGCTAGGCTGCCGATCATCCCCTTGTCCTTTCGAATTCATACTAGGAATTACTAAGATGCAGGCCTTCCTGAGGTCTACCTCATTTGGCCAGCAGCTACTTCCACTGGAAGACTCCATTGACCCTGAGAACACTGATGAAAATGCATTACTTGGTGCTCACCAAAGCACAACTGATGTCGTAACGCTTTTTCGGAACGTACTTTACCCTGAAGTGGAAACAGCTGATAAATCCACTTACATGCACCTCTGTCAGCAGAAGTGCTCCTGAAGTGATTTCTACGATTCCCGGAGCCCCTTGTATTTTTGTTCAGCTCAGCTGTCTACGGCGACAACAAACGGAGGTTGCTTGCCCTAGTCCATCGGTGCCTTTGAAGCACTACACATGCTTCATGCCTAGGCCAAGTTAACAGTGATGGAGTGCACTGAGTGGCTTTTTCCAGCAAAGTACTTGTCTACTTCATGGTTTGATACGCCGTAAACAGCTAGGTTGGTCCGGTCATGTTCTTCATACTTTAATTTACCTATTCCCCACCGGCACCACCACCACCACATGCGGTTTACTGAAGTCTGCTGTGGCTGAAACTAGACGGAGGGTAGATAACCATGGCCTGATGGCTAAAAATCGGTCTCAGGCGATGTTGAGACACCAGAGAGTCACCCATCTAACGACTGTCGTTCATGGGGCTATTGTATTCAAATGCCCAGCTCTGCTTTTTCATCCTACCGTATGAATCTCAATGGGCCCTCTCCTCATCTCGCAGCATGGACGTTCTGAGGCTGGACACCATGAGCCAACGTACAACCATACATGGTTCACATTTGAACAAGCCATTTTTATCACACTCTCTATCAGCACTTTGAATTAGGATACTAGCTGAATTTGACTATGTTTTCAAGGCACCAAACGACCTTGGTTCCCTGGATTTGTTGGCTCTGAGCTCGAAAGACAGATCTGTCTGCACCCGATGTAATAAAGAGCTTGACCTCGGTCTTATATTCGTTTTGAATGATGATGTATAAGAGGCTGTGTTCTACTTTTGTTTGTGGTTTCCATTTAGCGTATGACACAATTTCTAATCTGGATTGTTTGTTCCCAATTCATAGGTACGAGCTACCCACGAGCTCGCGAGAGCGGGAATCTACCGATCCTAGCCCAACCATACGACACGGGCCGGTACTAACCACTTCCGGTTTGGTTTTGATCCGCGCTGACCAAGTTCGGGAACTCGGAATCATCCCAGAACAGGGTATGGCAGAAAACGATATTCCACCCTGGTTGTTTCAATCTGAATGGTCGGGAGAAGGTCCTTCAACCCAGGCGCATCGGGGCACATCAGAAACTCAGGAACGCAATATAAGTAATCAATCGGACGACGGTGATGTGCCTAAAAATGAAAACCCTCCAAAAGTTGTTGATCTCTTGTGTGCCAATTCTCAAACCGGTGATGTTACCCCTCCTGTTGTGGAGGATCGGGATCTTAGTACTCCTGCAAAAAAGCCTCCCCAGAATTCCAAAACCTGCTCGACTGATATGCTCAGTTCTTCTCCCAAAGATGTCCGACAAGAAGATGGTTGCTCAGTGCACGCCAATGATTCAGAACAAAAGGAAGAAGGAAATCATAAGACATCTAACGCTGCAGGCCCATCTACCAGCAGTACTCAGAACGCTAAGGAAGGAAATCAAGGGCAGAAAACAGGCAAATTCAACCGCTTCCCCAACAACAGAGGCCGTACTCGCTCTAAACGATCAGTTTCACGTTCAAAAGTGAGTCGCTATCGTTTCTAAAACTTGACACTATCTCCCTTTATCATATTTAGCCGAGTGTCCGCCAAGCGATTGCAACCGACTGAACGAAACCATCGAAATTTTGTTCCAAAATATCCCCTGCTAGTTAAAGCAACCCCCAACTAAACCAGAATATCTCATAACTTGGTGTTTCGCTTCCCATCAAAGGCATCCGCACACCCCCGAAATATTTCCTGGTGGTCAGTTGCGTATCCACTGAAATTCTCACTTGTCAGTTAGTCGAAATATTGGTAGTTCGGGTGCGTTTACTGGTGATTGATCAGATAATCTTTGATCTGTCCGCTCAGCTTGGCAATTGGCTTGTAAACGTGCCGTTCCCAGTCGAGGAAACGTCGTCAGTACGCATTTGAGTGCATACTTCCTCTTTACATGTCTGCGTTTATATAGCTTTTGAAGAGTATTTAATATCCTTTCGCACGATTGGCTAATTGGTGTGCACTTCTCTTGTAACCTTACTGGCCCTTTCGCGAGTTGCGCTGCGTTATAGTTTGTATATCCCGTGTTCCGTTGCTTTGTTGGATAGCTCCTATGGGGATTCAGGTCTGCTTTCGATCTCACCTTGTCCGGTCTGCTTTGAGTTATGGTTTTTCTTCCTTGAACTGTCCTGGTCTTTATGGGGTGGCAGCTTCTATTTTTGGTAGTTTCCATCCTTCAGTCTGATTGGTCGGTTCTTAGTTTGTATCGTCATCTCATCATCTTGAGTTTGATTAGCCACTTGATATGGTTTTACCTTTCTTGCTTTGCCCGATTTATTTGTGCTTCAATGGTCAATTTCATATCTCACGTTGTTAGGTCGTTCTCTATCCTTCTTCTATTTATTTTTTCTATGCTACTCCGGTTAACACCGGTTTATTGGGTGACTTTGCGTTATGTAGTTCTGTAGGTCTTTTGCTTTCAGTGATCGAGATACTGAGTCGATCCGAATGTGCTTGTTAATAACTTTTTCGGTGAAGTACCATGGTTCCGGAGAATTCGTGTTCTTTCTTTGTTCTTACTCAAGCCAACATGTTAACGTTGCTCTAGTCGAATTTGTGGCCATCTCAATCTTCGTGCATGGAGACGAGTGAAATTTGGTCGTTTCTTTTGGTTGCACGTTTACATCCACGAATTCCCATACAGAGCTTCCTTCCTGTTTGTCCCACGTAGTGCTTGTCACAGCCACCGCATTGAATCTTGTGTGCGACGCTGGTCCTCATCACTAAGTTCGATCGTTCCTTTGGGTTTGACAGTGCTCTCCGTAGGGTGCTCGCAGATTTATGGCCACGGTTGTGTTGTACTGCCTTAACAACCGTGTATTCATCGCCGAAAGGTTCTAGATGAATGGAAGTGTGATTCGACTGCCTTTTCCATGTTCTGTTGAGTTGGTCGAATAGGTATTTTTTGATGGTCCAGTAGATGAAGTTTCTCGAGTATCCGTTTCTCTGAATAGCTTTCTATTCGACTTTTGACTTGGTGGTGTTGCAAAGCGCATCAATGCGGCTTTGCCTGGGACCGTTTGGGTCCAGCTGCCGTAGTAGCTGAAAATTTTGTCTGTATGTGCTACCTTTCTATAGACTTCTGTCCGCAGTTGGCAACCTCGTGATGAGGAATGCCAGTTTTCCTCCTTCCATAGTGAATTGGTTGTCATCAAAAAGGCTCTTTATTAGTTCACTTGTTCGTTGTAGTTCATGACAAAAATATCGCCCACGTAGCAGATCCATGTATTGGGGTTTACGACCGTAAGTACAGTCCGTTCAGGTGTTGCATTACAATTTCTGTGATAAATCCAGCAATCTGAGACCCAATCGCGACGTTCCTCTTAGTTGTTTGTAGTAATCTCCATTGAATCCAAAATATGTGGCCAGGCATAAGCTGAGCAATTCGCAGAGGTCTACTGTTTCTAGGGTTCCATTTGAGGCGGCATGTCTGTCAGGTAGTTCGGCTATAGTTGTCTTGGCGGAGTCCAAGTCTACCGATGTGAACAGTGAGTTTACATCAGAAGAAACCATTATTTCACTCTATCCAATGTCTGTATTCCTCAGTTTTTCCAAGGAGTGCGCTGCATTTCTGACTGAGTATTACGACCTGCTGATGAGATGTTTCAACCTCCTCAATAGTTGGAGTCCTCGGGGGTGATACGAATGGTCGTAGCGGTCTTGTCACTTTATGTACTTACAGGAGTCCGTAGAAGAGGGGAATGGGCGAGTCCTGAACTCTCATTTTCTATTACTCTTCTCTTGTGGTCCTTTGAACTCCTTGAATTGTTGATTTTGTTCACAAGTTTCTGCTTTGCCCGTCCTTGATGCGGCGATATGCATTTTTGTCGTTCAGTAGAGCGCTCGCTTTATTGATTCAGTCCGGCTTATCCATGATAACTGTAAGGCATCCCTTGTCCGTCGGTAGAATAACGATTGTCATTACTGTTACCAGTTAGCTGACCACACGACAGGGGATTAAATACTCTTCGAATACTATGTAATCGTAGACAGGTAAACAGAAAGTACCCACTCAAATGCGCACTAACGATGTGTCCTAGACAAGGGACGAAACGTTTGCAAGCTAGTTGCCAAGTTCGGCGAACAGATCAACAGCCATCTGATTAAACACCAATAAGTTATTTCAAGCTTATATACACAATTAATTTCCCCATCCGAGCATCGATTTTCACTCAGCCGACTAGGCACTGAAGCTGTGGACATGTGGAAATGAGCACCCGTGACATCCTTCAATAATTGTGCGCCCATTACGACCTTTAACCAATCAGGATGTCAAACAACCTGGAGATAATAAAATGATTGGGCCATCATCTCCAGCGCGTGGATCCCATTCCCCTACTCTCCTGCCGTACAACCACAAAGTGTATCTCATTATATTTAAAGCCTTAGGTTGAAAAAAAGAAGAGTGGATGATGGAGGGAATCTTGTGCTGGCCTATCACAGGCACTCTGAGTTGCCTACACTGCCAAGCGCTCAATCAGACAATCTGGAAAGAAACTGACAGCACGGACGCCACTGACATCGAGTAGCCGCCATTTCTTGCAGCATCTCCAGCCAAGCATAAGCGAGGTCACCGGGGCCCCATCTTGGAAGGCGCACAACACCAACAACACCCAAACTCTTCGTGATCTCTTTCACGCCCTTCTGCCAAGTCACGCGTTGTCCATCTCGCCGTTTGCGCCATTCCAAAGGAGGCACGGAGGACAACACTCTTCTCGGTAGAGGGCGTTTTTGCGTGCCTAGCACAGGGCTCAACCACCGCAGTTGATAGTGCTGGATGTTGCCCCCGACTGAAGCACCTGCTGCAGAACCACATATTTTTTATAATTACTTCAACAGAAATTCGTTGGCGTCATCCGACACCAGCAAAACTCTTGGGGCTTCGGTTGTAGAAAAACCTGAAGACGCCTCACATCATCTCTACGCGGAGGTAATGTCTCGCAACCATATAGCAACACAGCCCTTACTGTAACCTGACACACGCGACCCTTAAGATCTAGTGAGATGCCTTTTTGACGCCACAAGTGACGCAAATTAGTAGACATGATTCGAACCTTTGAGATTCATGCACTGGCTTCATCAGACACACTTCCGTCAGAGCTAATACAATTACCGAGGTGTGTAAAATTCTCCACAACCTCCAGCGCTTCTCCTTGAATTGTAAAATGTACGTTCAGATACTGCACATTCTGAAGCATGACTTTGAAGGTGCAAGGCGCAAGGCAAATGATGGTCTGTTGGTGGTCAGTTTAGTCAGAATGGATTGCGCTTGGCCTTCATCTTTAGAGATGAGGACGACGTCGTCTTCGTGCTGTTGTTACTATTATAAGTATTAGTGTTATTAAGATCAGCTTCGTTACAGGGAACGAAATTATAACATACCCCTCCACAAGATAGTGGCACAATATAAGCCAGTCATCCGGACGGTCTACAACAGTGTTCCCCGACAGCCATGATCACATGTGTGATCCCTTCAAGAACAGACCACCTCAGACCATCTTCTTTGGAGGTTAATGCGCGTATAGCTTCCTTCCCCCAGATGACTGTATATCCGCTCGAATAGAACGCTCGGTTTTGACGAATAAACTGGCCGCTAAACATTTCTGAGCGACGCACCTGTTGGTAATTTCCACCATAGCCGTTTTACTCAAGAACAATATCAGTAGTCAACCCAAGAGGCGTAAACCAACGTCTGCCAAATCTCTACGTGTTTTATTTCAAATATGAATTCGGTCGTCAAGTGGTCATGACCTCAGGCATTGCATTGACGATCGGCTGTCGACTGGATGGTCGCTCGCGGGAGTATTGCGCCAGAAAATGATACCACTGAACGGTACTGGTCAGGAGTTGAAACAGTTAACATCAGATAAAGTTATGGAGCCAAGCGGCTGTCAGGGTATAGGTTCTGTTGGGTTGGGTTGAAATGAACCAACGGACTGAGGGGCAGTTTCGACGTTCAGGTTAACTCATGATTTATAGAAGTTGGGGTGTGACCAACGTAGGTAACCCGACAAGGTGACTGATTTGACTGATCGTGGTAGGGTTGTGAAAACAGACACAGCGATTGCTGATTGGCTTATGGCATGTTGTGATCACCTGAATGTGGATCCACCAGTTCGGTTGATGAGAATTCTACCCCTAAGTTCGTAATGGATTTAATGAGAAGCTGATGTATGAAGCTAATTCACTCAGAGGAGGTAGGTTTTTCTGCAATTCGTTGAAGAGGATTGAACTCCAGATTGGGTCAAAATTTCAGTGTCCTAGCGTGAGACTACGATCGTAAAAGGATAGCTTATCCTCTTTGGAGTTTGGTTTTCTTTGGAGGGATCGTAAAATATCTTGTGGCTGAGGGAGAAGGTTGATTTGTTGAGTCCTCTGTGGAATATTCTCTCTTTCTAGTCTCGTCTTTTAGAAGGTTATTTTCATCTAAGTTACAGGCAGCCTACCTAAAGGACTTCCTTTGGCGAGGTGTGTCTATTAAAAGAAGCTTCGAGGATTCAGGTTCTCTTTCATCAGATTCACCCTCCGGTCAAACCTCCATTGGGGGGGTGAATGATTAAGTTGCCTGTTTTTTGGCCCAAAAGGAAAACGTTCCGTAGTTCCAAAAGTCAGTCAAGTGAAACGCCTCGTACCTTCGAAAAGATCAAAAACTTAATTTGGAGTAAATTTGGTCTGAACACACCCCATGGTATCAAGCTAGCACGCATGGATCCAACTTGCAGTATCGATTAGATGAAGATGCGCTTAATGATGAAAAATATTGTACCGTCTTTTACAGGCAAAATTCCGAAAACAGACCACGCCGCCGCTACTCAGTGGAACCATAAGCTACCCACAGGCCTGGGCTCCCATACCCGTCAACTATGATCAGGCCATCGCTTCGGTTAAGTACCCTACCTTTGCGCTGGTGAACCGACGTGGTCAAGCCAAGCGTCAGACATTTGGTTTCGGTGTTCAAAGGAGAATCCGATCACGACCAGTGCCCAAGACTACTTCACGTTCACGGTGTCCCGTATAATCCGTTCATTGATACGTTTACCTAGACAACGGTTTATCTCTATTCTTGAGTATAATATTGTCATTTGAGTTGCGTTTACTTGCAGATCAGTTATTCAGATCCATCAAAACCCTTTATCTGTTCAAGATTAATTATCGCCTTCTCCATCTCCAACTAAATACCCGCTTCAGCAAATATCCATCACCCAACTGTGCTTTACATGTCTTGGTTGAGACAACAGTACTTTGAGACGCGATGTAATAAAAGGATTTCTCCTACTTACTACTTTGTTTGAAAAGGTATAAGTGACCGTGTCGCATTTAAAACTTGCTCACAGTGAAGCCAAGCGATTATCGGCTCTATCTAGAAGGAATTTGCGACGAAAACTTAGTGACTGACGGCAACCAGATCGCGTTCAAGCATCGACTCGAACATTTACTAAGAACGTTTCGAGGAAATATTACGAAGCAGTGCTCAAGAGTTTTACAGTGGCCTGATGGGATTGTACAGTAGCGTTCGTGAAACTTCAGTGAAACGCTCATAGCAGTCCAGTGGGAAACCCAACAGAGACTTACAGGATACTATATTAGTAGACAGATTATTTAAAATGAAACTCGAACCACTAAAGGAACCGATCTAAGGGTGGGGGGATTTCCTCCACATACTCAGTGTCTGCAAGAAAGTGCTCAATGAGCATTCTAACCTGCTAGGTCCCATGGGAAAACATGAAGGTTTCAAGTAGCACATCAGTGACATAACTAAAAAGAGAAGGGGTCTCCTTGTCCAGGACCAGATGAACCCCGGCGACGACTTACATTAGTCTTGTGTGAGTCCAAAGAGTGCACAGCGTTCTTAGGAAAAACAAGAATTCGGCCCGAATAGATTTATTTGTCTGAGAGTGCCATGGATTCTGGTGATCGACAAGGTTAAAAGCAACCGTTCGTTTTGTATATCTCCTATAATGTTCGCCTGCGAGTAAATTCTATCTCGAAAACAAGCTTGTAAGCGCCCTTCTGTCGAGGTGTCGAGCAATCCTCATTGTTGCTGAATGTTGTCGTCAGTTTCCATCGAGATTGTCTGAATGAGTGTCTGGGACAATTGTGGTAAGCTAGCACTAAATCCCTTCTCTATCCACTTTTACTCTTTTCTTCACAATAAAACTTTCAAATACCTCAGTGTTGAACACCAACGTTACGTTTTCGACGACGATGACGGTGAATGAGCGTTTTCTGAATTCCTTTGTTCAACGATTTGGAACTGCATGAGCAAGGTACGAACGAATCAGTTAGCACAGCTTCTCATGGTAGATTCGTGGCTGGCAGCCGAATAGGATCAATGGGTCGAACATGTGGGACATGGAAGGGCTGGTTCATTCTTACGAGTAGTATTTTGAGATAGACAAAAACATTATCGCCCAAATATCAAGACGTGACTAGTCGAGCTCTCATACATCACAGTTAAAGTGGGTATGCTGACTATTCGACAGTAGGACCTACGACAACGTCAGTCGAGAGGCATTGTACATGCGTAAAGGTCTCGGTGATCCACCCGTGAATGACAGATGGTAAGCATGGACTAATGAGTTGCACATGTTCATTTTGATCACCTCGCACATGGTAGCTTGGCCGTATGTAAGGTAAGGACAACTGCCTAGAAAATATGCGATAATTTTTGGGCACTACTACGATAATCGATGTGGTCCTTCGCTAAATTCAATGTCCCGAGATTTCCTCCGCCAAGTTTCATAATCCAGGCATTTCATGCCGCACCCAAAAACCCGAGTTACGGCTTATGAGCTATTACCACTAATTTCATTATCATTATTAGCTTCGATAAAAATAGTGATAACTTTTATAAACGTAATACGCTACTCATAAGGTTGCTGAAAACTCTTCGACAGCGCACGACCGGTTTCGCCCTTCTTGAGGCTCATCAGGTAGGCGCAGTCGCCGAGTTTCCGCCGAACTTATGTTCTGCTTGAACCCAAATTGCATGAAATTAGCGGAATACACTCATTTGCAAACAAATTTGGTTTTGCGGGAAACTCTCACCTGGAACCCAGCCAAATCTCTAGTTTATGTTGTTTTCAAGCAACTGAATGTGCTGCACCAGGCCGATTCATGTTTCAGTTGGTACGATATTCGTAATTAAGGGGGTCAGCATGTATCACCTGCAGTTGCCTAACCAGAACAATCGGGAACCACAAAAGCAAAGCGAAGATATGGTGCTGGTAGGTATAATTAATCGATCAGTGCATGCTGATATAAGTGATGGGATTAACCAAGCAAACTGCATTGTAATTTCGATCCGCATCGGATGGACAGCAAAGCGCTGACTAGTTTATCTAGTTCGATTGCGTTGATTGATTCAACAGGTAGAGTGAGAGTAACAGTTTATGCCAAGTGGACTCACTACTGGGCACACCTGTGTTTAGAGGGGGGTTTGGGCCTCAGACCAGCTGTTGGTTGAGCATGAGTGTTGCGCGCAACCAGGTGGCGAACGGTGCACTCCCAACGTTGTGACTTTATTACGTATATTCTCGGATGACGTAACCGTCAGGTCACCTGTCGAAAACATGTGTGGGCTGACTGCGTCACTAGCTAATTCACCCGACGCCCGGTATACTTCCGTTCGTGAAGGAATGAACGTTCCGCTACGGGGACCCAGTCTGCCTGAATGTTTGCACCATTTGAAGTATATTCTTTGCCCGTCTCTAGCAACCGACTCGTGGATTACTTGGTGTGTCCTGACGTTCACAAAACTACTAATTTGTATTCAACCAACCGTTATCAGAAGATTAAACCATGTTCACCAACCGAATATTCAACTCAGACTGCCTCTGGATTCATTTGAGCCGATATTTAAAATACGCTGCGATGTCCACAACATGCCAGTCGGTGCCACAATTTTGTCAATAATTTGTTTAACTGGTACGATTTACAGTAGCATATCAATCGAAGAAATGTGAGCAGCGAAATATACTATTCAGTCAACCACGTGCTTCTTCAACGCATATATAATTCAATCAATCGCTTTAACAGTGAGCATCAACCGCGAACTGGTAACCCTAAGAAAAATAAACATAGTGTTGCCGGAGATTGTCAAGGTCATCACTTCATAGACAAGTCAAACAAAATAAACAGGTAATCAGTTGTTCATTCGCGTTTCCAGATGATAAAATGCAGGTGGAGGATGTTCGTCTGCGCTCGAAGACCAAAAACAGCTACAATTGCATAAACAAGGGCGAGCAAGAAAATGCTACATTGGACAAGAAGGTATAGAATTCGATACAACACAGCATCAAAGCACAAAGAGATTTATCATGATCTGACTTCCTACAGCATGAGACAACCGCCTTTCTCTTGGAACGGGTTATCCTTTTTGCTGGCGAACCCACTGACCAGGCAGTCTTTGTCTCGATTCTGTTCCATGTAGGCGATCATGTCCCGGACGCACTCGGAAACAGGACGTCGATTCAAGTTAGCTTCTTGGCGTAGTTGTTCCACAAGCTTGCGTTGCTGCGTCAAGGTGGACATGGTGCGTGTGAAAGTGAGAGTTCTTGTTCTGTTGAAAGCAAGGAGATGTGACAGTGAGTAGAGCCTTACTATGACAAAACGGGTCCAGATGGTTGATACGAGATTCGTGGGAAAATGAGGTGTTTAATATCACGTAAACAGTTCAGCGCCCCAATTAAGACCCTCAGTCTTTGGAACCATCAGCTAGGATCAAATAAATCGGAGTACTTATGTCCGGGATCGTAGCCGTCTATGAATGATAACCCATAGCGAAACCCAACGGTAAACTACAGTTTCACCAGCGGATTACAGACACATAATCCCAAGAGATCAGCGTCAGCTTTGGTGAATGACATTTAGATTTTCAGGTGTCCTATCGGAGTGTGATGGCTGTACATTTCACCAAAACAACCAGTCAGAGGTCACATGTCGTTTCACCGCAGTTTCGAATGTACACCCACACTTGAGTTTATGGGTTCAGTCAAAAATTGTCCATTCCTTGCTGAAAATCCACCAGCGACTAATGCGATAACAGTGTAGGTGATGGTTGAATATCTCTGAACTATACTCAACGCAACAAACATTGTATATGGGTCCGTACATTTTTCTTCCTCCGAATACAGATTGTCCCACAAATTGCAGTTCTTGTTCGTTCGAGAATTTATATTCTTATCTTTTTCGTGTCCCTCCTGTCCAGACTCTTATTCTGGTTGTTCGACATCAAAACCGGGAAGCACTAAACCCGAGTTGGGCTATTACTTAAAATGCATCAGATGGGCAGTGTCTTGGTCATGAAGGTATTTGGACTCGATACACTTTATATGTGAAGCGAGCGTAATAGCATTACTCCGCCAGCGCAGGCTGGACGCGCTTGGTTTCTCATGCCTGAATAGGCAAAAATACCCTAACTCGAAACATCCGACCGGCTTGCACAACAGTCCTAGTGGCTGATCTGGTTACGTCGATCGATTAGGCCGTCTGCTAAGACTTCTCATTTAGAGAAGCTCTTTAAACAGGCAATTCCTTACTTCACGGTTCATCAAATGCCACAGCATGTTATGGTCCTCATGGCAGTGCAGAAAAATTCCAACACAACATCTTTTCGCAATCAGCTAGTATGACTACTGTTGCTTCGGCCTACATTGCTGTACCTACCATAACATGTTAATACGGGGCAAAATCTACAAAGAAACAAGCGGGAAACATCTCGCACAGGATATACACAGCTGAAACCAAGGAATGAAGCTTGGGAAAAACATTGTTTGAAAGACAGTTTTCACACGAACTGATTTTCACTTCCTTCCACTGCTTGCTGACAACTCAAGTGGTCGTGAAAAGGGAATACGTTGGGAAAAAAAGGTTTCAAAATGGGCAGTCAGAGCGGTAGGTCAGAAGGAGGAGCAGGCTTTTATTGAAGCCACTGTCAAATGCACCTGAAGAATTCGCTTTGTATTCACCAAAACATATTGGT
>SJOL01000633.1:233014-340227 GCA_004794785.1 Opisthorchis felineus | reverse complement strand
TATATATATATATATATAATCAATAAGCTTAACTGCCCCTGGTGTTGGATTGGACCAAAGTTCCTTCAAGGTTCTAATTAGCCCTATGTTTTCTCAAGCGTTACTTTCCCTAGATATTCTGTTGTCCGGCCATCAAATCTCCTCTCATCCTGATATTTTGAAATACAAATAAATTTTGCACATTTATTCCCCTGTTCCTCAAAATCAGACAGTTTCACATACCAGTTTCCTTATTGTATCACTATATGCCGGTTGATGTTACAAATTAAATGTCATCCGTCTGAGTTCCAGTAGCTTTTCAGCATAGTCAGCTTCGCAGTGTGACTGACCGAAGTGAGCAGACTGAGCGGAAGCAAATGCTATATGCCTGCTGTTAGGCCCCTTCAGGGAAGAGTATACAGTCTACGACTGTCAAAGTGGCTACATGAACTTGGAAGACAAATAAGTCGACAATTTATCCATGCGGAAATTTGGGAAAAACTCATCTTACTTTGTTAATGGGGGAAAGGCTCTTAATCCGGAGAACAGTACAATTCGGACAGACAAATGTCCCATAGAGTAAACAAGACAGGTCGCACGTGGCCGCCTACGGCAATCGAAAGACCGCATTTATGACCAATGGCTTCGGGCTGCTTCACGAATAAAAGACGGAACTCCATGGCTAAATAGGACATTATTCCATGGGCTTTTATACACAAGAAAAATTAACCTGCGTGACATACAGGAAAATGGTGACACACAGCTTCCCAAGATATCGATTTCCCTTTCAACAGTCACGTCTTTTCCGCACACTTCATCTAAACGACTTCTCTTCAAGCGCTGTTGTCTTCTCACCCGAGCTTTTGAGCATTTTCTGTCAACTAAGTAACCTAAATCGAGTTGTGTGACGAAGCGAATAACGTCACTTATTCCTGAAACACCAAAGCAAGGTGATTATTAAATTCTTGTTTTTTAATCGGTAGACCAAATCATTTCTAGAGGTACTGGTCTGCATTCACTAGTGAGGGCATTTGTGTGGCTTCCTCGGGCATGATAAATTGAATCTCCAGTTCTATCTCTGCGCTTGTGAACTCAAGGTTTGCATCACGTTGACGGTCTTACCAAGAAAGGTGACGACCGAATCGGCTATCTACCATGTCAAAATCTTTTGCCATAGGGTGGGACATCATAAAAATTTATCGATTTTCCAGTTAAAGTCACCGTGAGTCAAAGATTTCCATCATGTTCCTTCACTGGGTTTGAGTCTACGGTAAAAATGTGGTCGACCATCCATGTCCAGACAAATGTTCACATCGATTAACTTATCTAGTAGTTCATACCAAATACAAGAAACAACTGAATTTACCATTCAAGATTTTAAGATTTTAAGAATGATCCATTTTGCACTTATTTACAGGTCGCGGCCGGCTTGATCCACAAGACAGTAAGTGATTTTCGTGTTCTTGGAATGCACTGGGTCAACGAAACTCATCATTCATGTGAATATTTTCTCCTCTTTAGGCCTAGTACTTTTAGTGCACCCTCGGTAACACACACACAACATGTAAGACTTTTGGAATTCGAATCCCAACGTCACTGATTAAAGCCAAAGCTAATGAGGCCGGAAGCTGATGGAGGGAATCTGCAAACTGGTACCTTGATCAGGACAGAACAAGGGTTGCAAAGATCAAGCCACAACCCAGAAGAACGTCCGTGTGTTGCCACCTGATAGGAAGAAGAGACTGGGATAAACTCAATCCAGATTGCGTCCAGTGAGTGAAGTCAGTTTACGCGAGAAGAGTGACTGGTGCACGCAGGTGCCTGATCTGCTCGACTAGGGTGGTGTAATGTATTACCATTGCGATTACCTATTCGCGCACCGTTTAACCCAGTTCGGTTGCAATTAGTCCGTACGGATCATCCATCCACCGAGATCAGTGCCACTGGATTTTGGGCAATGGATTTAGAAAATATAGAGTGAAATTGGCGATGGACCTGCTGAAGGTATGCTCCTCAGACACGAAATTTAGACACAACAAGAATTCGGTCAGTCGTCATATATGAAGAGGTCCAGTGTTTGCCTCCCGTCTGACGATAGCATAAAACAATCCGTAATCCAGACAACAAGCTGTGTGTTGATCGCTGATAGTATGAAGAGACTGGGGTAAGTTCAGTCGAGATTGCGTCCAATGAGTGAAATCAATTCATGCTGAAAAGCCGACAAGCACTGTACAGGCGTTTCATCCTTGTTGGGAATCATCAGCAGTACGCATCTCATGAAAATCCAGGGGGTTCCGAACCCGTGGAATCCCGGATAGTGGTTAAGACAACCGTTCTGCCACGAGTGGTTGAGTAGCAGTGCAATCGACAGGATGCAACACCATTCATTCCTCAATGAGGGAATTAACACATGTTCATATGTTGACTGACTCCTCGGGTGGCAAATTCTCAGATGGATAAATGACTAGTCATGTGACTTACTATTCCATTTGAGGTAATTGCATACACCTACTTTCATATTCTTTCGTTAATTCCTTCCCTAACACTAACCAGGAAGTGTAAACAGCAAGTAAGTGCGTCGAAAGTGACATACTGCGTGCTTCAGCATCAACATTCTGATTTATCACACGTCGGTAAGTACACATTTATGGACACATTAAAAGTCGTCCAGAAAAGTACTGTGCTTTTTTCACGACTAGTCTGTACTGAAATAAAATAAATTGTCCATTTGTAACACCCTTTTGGTGCCTAGTTGCCACTCCGCCCGAAGGGCTGGGATAATGCCAGGTTGCCCAAGCCTAGACAGGAGAAGTCAAGATGCAAAGTTCGGCACAGTTGAGTAGCGAAACACGCGAGTTCTGGTCCATCAGGAACTTCGCTTTGTTCCAAAGTCAACAGCGGATTCAACCATTTATGGAGCTCACTAGTACAATTCGTTCTATCTCGCTAGGTATCTACACTCGAAATTTAAGATAAAATTCAAGAAAGCAGGAGGGCTATCTTATCGGTGACGAAGATCACTGTTGCTCGGCGCTTAACTCACTGAGGCGAAGTCGAACGTTTCAGTGGAGAATTTGCATGGTAGTCCGGCAAGTGGAGGATCTTGTATTGCGTCCAGATTGTAGATGCTGTCTGGAAATAGCTCGGGGTCTTGGAGAGATGTTATTTGAATTGGCCGTCGCAAACCGAGTTGACAGTTCAGTGCATACACCAATATTATGCCTTACGATCAATTTGCATCAGTTGTTGAGGTTCCCAAAACGGCACTTTGAGTGACGCGTAGGTTCGACAATCCCGAATATCAAACGGAAGGATTGGGTTCGAAAATCCAAGGTACTATTTACACAAGGGTAACCGAATTTATGCGACAAACCTCAGTTGTCCAAGTTCGTAGCGTCGACAGGTGCACAAGTCTGTCACTGACCGGCACAGTGCAGTGTCAACGTCAGCACACCAAAGAGCGCCGAGCGGAATGTTGGCTCAGTAGGTGGGTTGCAGTCATCCATTCCATCGGCAGTCTCGTGATTCTCGTTGGCGGGACGATCAGACGGAACTCGTGAGAAAACAAGTCAAGACAGGCTCAGCAAACGGGACACGAACCCGCATGGGTAAGTAGGTCAGCGGCGCACATTCACAAACAGGCACACATTAGTGCACAAGTGTCGGACGGCCTCTGCGGCAAGGTGAGTGGCGGGCACAGATAAGCAAAACAATTGGAGATCAAAAGTACATAGGCGGAGAAAGCAAATGAATCGGGGGGTAATCGTGAGGTCAAATTTTGTCACAAAACAGATCAAGCCACGCTGCATGACCAACATAGCTTCTGTGCGCAAACCAAAAAGTTTCTTCTAAAATTTGGATAGAAACTTCTAGACCTGAGTATTTTAAGACACGAACAGTTTTGGCTATGAATGCAATTATCAAATGCAAGTAAGAATGCAATGGCGCCTCTATTTCGACATTGATTGTGGATAGTGTGTATTAGCGCGGATTCCTGTTCAGGTTGATAAGAAAAAATAAATAAGATAATCGTTCAGCTGTAGCACCCTTTTGGTGTTTAGATGCCGCGCCACCCGAAGGGAGCACGAGTGTTGGGATACTGCTAGGTTGCCCAAGCCTAGACAGGGGAAGTCGAGAGGCAGAGGTCGGATTCGAACCACGGACCTTCCGATCAGTAAATTCGCGCTCTAACCACCGAGCCATCTCGCCTCTCCTCTGAAGAAGCAACGAGTGAAGTCGGTCTATAAGCGGGCTTGCGGGTTGACTGATGGTGGATCCGTTCCTGGTCAGGTTGCAAATCTTTATTTATCCTCCATATTTCAGAAGGTGAGTGACTGTTATTCCTAAGTAAGTAGCAGATTTTCCAAATGCGTGCATCAAAGAAAGTTTTCGCTTGTTGTAAGCACATCTGACCCTCCCAGTTTGACGCTCACTTTGCAGGGTTTGGTTACTCTGTTCCCACCGAGAGATTCTATCAATCCGCTCAACTGGCCCAAGTTTGAATAAACGCCCAGCGATGTAGTTGCTCACGCAATCAGTTCAGTCAGCCAAACTTGAAATTTAGGAGAATATGAGGTTTTTAGATTTCTCTCGTACATGCCATGAACCGAACAACATCAGTGTCAAGCCATAGCAAGCCTTGAACGAAATTACCCGTGTTCTTTATCCAATCTACATTCTCTCGCTTCTTCATGCCAGAAATCTTTCGCAATTTTCAAACGACCTGTTGTTGCAAAGAAAGGGAAACCGTTGAAGAGGCTAAATGAACGTGTTCAGTATTTGCATACGCTACTACGACTTGTGGCAACATTGTAAATCGTTGTAACCCCACACTAATCAACACTGTTCTTTTAGCAACAACGACAACAACACAGGTAGGAAACCAGTTTCGAACTGTGTGCTGGGTTAGTTAACGCACCCATCGATATATCGGTGATATGCGTTCATTGAACTCCTGCTATGTGTCAGGCACAGATACATAGATGCAAGCTGTCAGACGGATTTCCTCGTTATTGGTCAGCGTGAAATGTTAGTCACGTGACGTGCACAAGTATGGTCCTAAGGATGGATTGCAGTGATCGACGTTCACTCGGTCTTACTGCCAAAGTGAATACAGACCGATCTGGTCTGGGCAAATCGAGGTGGCTTACCGGCGAAGAAGGAATAAATGTCACGTTGGGGAAATCTGTACGCTTTCTAGGGCTACTTGATACTAACAAGTCTCGCGAGATTTTGTGGATGAAGGATACATGAACCGTGGCTGTGTTGTGTAGGCACATTTTACTCACTGAAGACCACAGATACTCAGATACGCATAGTTGTGCCTGCTATTTGGGCATTACTAAAAATAGTAGTATTCTGCGAGTGTCGGGCGATTAGTTCGCAGACCACGGATGCTCCTCTGATGAGATAACCGAGCGAGTGTATTCAAGCAGACGTGAGGCAGGCGAATCCGCGAGGTCGAGTTGCAATCAAGTGAAAAGACTGGTGCACGCACATTCAAAGCGAATACACGATTGTCGAGATGGTAGACATTGGAAAACGTGACTTTTTGTTCGACCAAAGCTCATACACATTGGTGGACAACACAAGGCTGCAGGTAGAGGAATACTGTGAAGGCGTACATATATCTTCCTCAACAGTGGATTCGAGACAACTGACTATAGCAACAAGGCTGTCGAGGCTTTTCGCACTAAATTAATGTGTTGAGAGCAAAATAAATTATTCAGAGATTCTGTAGAGAAGGAAGAGTTTTCCGCAACCTTATGAATGTTGTATTACGTTTAGATGGGACAATCTGTCTACAGAAATGATCACCAAACGATGAAGTGTGGTATAAAGCATGAATGGAACGAAGTGGACTTTAGTTATACAAGTATGATCTCGCTCTTCGGCTCCAGAACACTGGCTAGAATTCCTGTTCTGCGACTCGCTTAGTCCATCTCACTGGAGTGTGGTTGACGATTAATAGGCTCAGGAGTATGAATTGATACGCTTCCAGTTCGGTGTAAATCTGATCGAAGAAAGTCAGATGATTACTGCTAATTCAGGATAGTTTTGGGTTTCGTATATCTTCACACTTTATTCCTCTGTTACCCCCTGCGAGTGCTCTGCCAGTAGCCGATAGGTTGTCTATTAGGGTGGCGTCCCCATTACACTGTCAATCTCGCTTGCGGTTACGTTTTACCGGAAGGCGGAGGGTAATCCTATAACAACAATGAAGCGAGTCAACGAACGGCTCGAAAAGCTATGCCTTTTCGGTTGTGAATGGTTTTCACGGTTGCAGACAGGGCCAGTTGATAGAAATAACTTGGAATGTGTTAGCGATATTGGATTGTTTTGATTCACCTGTTTGGTGGACGTGTCAAGCGGTGCGATCCCCTGTGCACAGCTGTGTCATTTACTTTAGTTATATTCATATCAATACCAAATAGCCACTAAGAACCCCTCTATTTCTCTCGCTGGAAATACGGTGACGAAGCTTTGGTGTTTGACAAAGGATTGCATCTACAGCAACTTCATGCTAGTATCGTGCGCTCCATCGACCACAGACTTTCCACTGAGTGTTGCGAGTAGATCTCCTGTAGCAGTTAGCTGCTTGTGCAGTTCCCAAAGGTTGGAAATCGCTTCCCAAGGGTAGGGATCGATATCGACCAGTGGAGTGAGAACTAAGGTCTCTGATCTACCATGAATGACGCTAAATTAAAACTGTACTCGTACGAAACTCGATAGGAAGAACGGTGGTGAAATGTATTTCAGTCGTAACTAGCGAAGGCATTTTCATTTGTTCACCGGAAAGTTGCTTCAACTCTTCGTCTTCAGTGGTTCTACAAACGCTTCATACAGTTTCCTTGCCCAAAACGTACCAAACAAAGTTTGAATTTAAAGACTGATCTTTGTTCAGTAATAAACTGGATTCCTTGCCCTGGTAGAACAGCATCTCTACTGGCGTTTTCTGTACCATTAATGTCGAAAGTGAGTCGAAGTGCAAAATTTTAAATTGCTCTAAATCGCACTCACCTTAGGATCGCCAATTCCGGCTGCGTGAACGGTCAACTCCTAGTGACTCGTCTCCTACGAGTATGTCATACAACTACGTTGATTGCTGGTGGTACAAACCCAATTCTCTTTCACTTATCGAATCGCCTCTGTTTTGTCAGGCAAGAAATCCATCCATTCACATCACGTTCAAGAAAATCCAACCGGCCATTTGATTGGTCAGTCATTCTGGGCTATCGATCAATCCATGGGCTAAAAGCGACTGTCGCGCCGGCCATTTCTCTCACCCACCAAGCGCACGTGTACGCTTTTCATATGAGCCTTGTACTACCTGAGCTTTTCCGGGTTTATTTTTCAGCCTAAAGATGAGGACGTTCTGGTTCGCCTGTCCGGGGCGGACGAAATGACCAACTTTGGCGGACATACTGGTCTCAGCCACACTACTTGCCCTCTTGTACTCCATTACCCATTAAGCTACGGGACAAGGTCGGCTGTTTGCTTTCGGTTTTAGAACTTTCAGGTAGCTGGAAGCATTACGGACCACGCCCTATGAATATTTTGCGGTTAGGGTTAAAAGAAAAACTAGACTGGAGGCAAACATGTCAACAAACCAGACTCCTTGATAGACTTCAGAAACGGGTCAAGACACTTTAGCCGTGGGGTAAACAGACCTATCTAAAAGAAAAAACCTACATCAAGGACACTATTTTCGCGGCACGAGGATTTCTCATTACAGTCCCCGTCCAGCTGACAATCTCGGTAGCACTTGGTTTTATAATCGTGATCCACCATTGGAGATGCAGTACCCCTCCGCACCAACGGTTCGTTCTTCACTTGCCTTGGCTAATCTGGCATTGCTCAATTGCGGGTAATGAAGCCGAAGTACATGAAGTAGTAACAATTGTTAACTAATCACAACTCATTCGGTTGTTGTGGCAATGGACGCATGGATCGTTTCTCTGACGTTGTGGCCAATTTTTAGCTCGATGGTATCGAACTAGTTTACCCGTAAGCAGCAGTAGTTGTGCTGCCTCTGTGTTCACCCCCTAACGAGTTGCACACTGTTATGGCTAACAAAGATCCTCAAATTTGGAGCACAAGGTATCATCTAGACGCTCAACTGAATTGCCAGGCTTGTCGTTGCCGGGGCCATATTATCCCAATCGATACATGAGTATTTCGGTAACTTAGGCAGATGTCTACCCACTTTTACCGTTGTTTCTTCGTGAATGTCAAATTCTATAACAATAGTTTATGACTTTGGGGGCAATGTTCATAATGGAGAAACTGTATCTTCTAGGGAGGTGGATCTTACTAGATAGAAAGATGACTTTATCCAGATGTCTATGATGATGAAATCAACTTACATTTACGCCCAGTGACGTCTAGTGGTTTTGACTTGGGAACAAAACGTGAGGAAAATAAGCTCAGTTACATTTGCCCTACACAAAATAAACGCACAGATTAACTTAGATTTCGTTCATTTACTTAATTCAAGTGGAACATGGGAGTTTGAGATGAAATGATGTTGTGAACAGTAACTACACGTAAGTCATTTTAATGGTACGAGTAGGCCTGACGCAAGTCTCAGTAATGTGCCTTCCTCAGTCTCGAAGGGGGGACTCTGTTGAAAGGTTTTTGATTTCTGAAACTATCCCAATATATGCCTCTTGGATGCAGATGGTTTTGTAGCGATACGAAACTACACCCTTTTGGTTCCCTCTCTGAAACCGGTCATCCTTATTGCACTCAGTTTTTTTGGTGTGGTTGCATGCAACACCTTCTTACTTGGTCTTCCTGTCCAAATAGTGAAAAATAAGTGTCTACAACTCCGAAATGATTCAACTGTTATCTGGTTCGTCCAAAAGGAACTCTGTTGCTCATCCCCATACAAATCTTTCTATTCCCTGATGGTTTACCTCACTTGTTAAGACAACTGGTAAGATGTGTGAGCACAAGGTAAGGCATCCTCCCCCCCCCAATTCGACTTCGAAAATCCAAGAAAAACCCAACGCGTACTACTCACACACATACTACTCACACACAAGGTCGTGCTAGAGAGGATATCCGTACATAAATGTCTGTGATATAGAGGGAGTACATATAGCTGTTCGCGAAACACGCTCATTTATACTCTGATTTGGTTTCGATGGGGGACTCAAATGAATCCAGCTGAATTTCTCGTTTATGATGTCCTTCTTCAACTGAACGACGGGAACTCGGGGACTGTTTCTACCTGATTAATCCCAAAAGGGACAAAACCGGTCGTATGCTGTGGAACACTTTTCCGTGATCTAGGAGCAGTGCGTTCCGTCTAGAAGTAGCTATATCTTCAATGGAGAATATACTCATTTGAACTCGAGAAGCCATCTGGATTCTCATCAGAAGATTTGAGTTCTGCAATCTAAGACGATGTCGGAATTTCGTGAGCTCATCTATCTTGCGAATAGCCCGCCTGTCTGTGTGCATCTCCGTTGGTGTCGATTGGCTGTCGAACACCCAACGACTTTGTCCAACATGCACTATTAGTGATCATGCTGTTTCGCTCAAATAGCGCGTGTCGGGCAGACCGGTCTCCAGTTTGGCATGAGTAGTTGGCAAGTTGGGAATTGAACAGCTCAGTAAACAGCTAGGCGGTTCAGCACACTAGAAGCTGGTAAAGCACAGATTCAACGGTGTGGTTCAACAACAGCCGAATCAGTTACCACACGTTTGCGGAACCCACTACTGTGCTGTCATGTGACACGAAGCTACCGGCTAAGTGACTTAGCGACCCTCTGGACTGTCTCCGAGTATCTAATTAAATGCGAAGTGGGGTGCGCTGACAACCAATCGTTCGTATCTCCACGTTTTCTAATTCACTTATTTCATTATTTACCTCTATTTTAACCATTACATATGTACTGATCTGACTACGACATCCTGAAAACATCAACGTTCGTCACTGTTCAGACCATGGGAATATTCAAACAGATGAAAATAAGCTATTAGTTGCGAACAAACACTGAGTTAGCTTGATATTGGTGAGAAATCTTAACGATTCGTCTGCCTCAAGACTTGACCAAAGTTGTAACCTAAGCACTTGGCCCGACGAACTCTTTGTGTTAAGAGTGAAACGCTATCCAGCAGTAAATCCATCAACTGTTAACTGAATCTCATAAAATGATGTCTTCTCGGCCGGTTCCAAGGTCTATCCTTTTGAAAGATTAGTCTTCTTTCCACTGTTCGTTGACATTAGGTCAAGGGGAGATTTTCGTCTGGAGCTTTTCTTCCCGGCATGTTTGGCACGTTGGAAATATCAGTGTTACGTGCTCAGCGTCAGCCAGCGTCCTCACGGGACACTCTGACAGCCAGTACCAACCAGACCACTGTTTTCTGAAATTCCGGTTGATACGATCAAGTGACCAGTTGGACTCTGGTCTTGACCAGAGATAAGCTAGTCAGCTCACCTAATCACAATCGTTCGATATGTCAAACTTTCAGTTTTTCTGGCTGCCTCGACTACCAGACGCTTATACGTGAATATGAATTCCACAGATCCCGCAGCCACCTACAAATAATCAACATTGTCCAGTAGGTTTCAAGCGTCCGTAGGGCTTCCTGACTGGGAAATCCTAACAACAGGGTCAGTGAATCGACAAACCAGAACAGTTACTGGTTCGCCGTTCGAAGCGGCGGGGAATGCAACCACATCAGTCAAGCGTGAACACGATCTCCTGTTCAGACGTAATAGATCACTTGTGTCCACCTTGTGCTGGAGTGGTGGTAGCAGTAACACGCTGGCTCAGTGGTTAGAGCGCGAATTTACTGACCGGAAGGTCCGTGGTTCGAACCCTACCACTGTCTCTCGACTTCCCCTGTCTAGGCTTGGACAACCTAGCAGTATCCCAGCCCTCGTGCTTCCCTCTGGTGACATGGCAGTTGGGCACCGAAAGGGTACACCGAAAGGTACACAGACTGCAAGCTTACTAAGAACAATTGCCAGAATACTAGTCTGAACGGTAGAAAGGGTTCGACCAGGAGATTGCTGCTCAGAATTAGCGTGAGTACCTTCTAATGGCGTGGCTTAAATAAGCAACTAGTTGTACGCCAGAAAGAACGAAGACTTGGATCCGTCGTTTCGAAAGGCTTGGAACCCATGCTGAAGTTATCGCTAGCGTCTTGAACCTCCTCAGCTTTGTAATGCACTATAAATATCCCGGTCAGGCATCTTCTAACTCACCGGTTTACTACCAACTCCACCGCATGAATTCTCAAAGTAAAAACTTGCAACCCTCCCCTTACACCTATTTAGCTCATTGCGTAATCCTGCTAATTGGTTGTTCGGCTGCTTAAAAAACCGAACTGCCTCATTAGTTAAACACTTTGGGTCTGCAGTTGCCACATCTTGATGGTAAGAGCACCGCGATTTTTACAGCTGCAATCAAGTACAATTACTGTTGTTGTTTTTTTCTGACAGAACGAGTAAAAAATGTTACTGAGCTGATCCTTCAGACAACTGGATGCAAATAAAGGAACTAGCTAGATACCCTCATTTTTACATTTACTTGGTTTCGACGGGGGACTCAAGTGAATTCAGCTGAATTTACCGTTTATGACAGACTGTCGAGGAGTTTTCAGCAACTTTATGAGTAGTATGTTACACCTGGACAAATAACAGCTTATTGGGCAGCTGATTGAGCCAAAACTGCCCTGTGGTATTACAATGGGATAAATGAAATAAGACAAGAATTGACAGGTTCTGAAGAGGATCAATGAGTATTATCTATCCACTGGAGGAGTATAAAACATAAAACAACCTGCCGAGTAGAGTATAGCCGGTCACTACTCAGTACACCACTGGATATTCGTCATTCGACCCTGGATTAGAGTTTTATCCTAAGGTGAAATTGCATTTGACTTTAAAGTTCACCCCTTCACACAAAGCTTTTCACCCCGGGTATGAAAACAGAAAAGCAGGTGTAAAGCATCAGCCAGGGTGCAACGCGAATAATCCGTAACTACAATAGATCGAGTAGACTGAATGCAAAATTAGTGCATTTCTAAGTTGCTGAACATACACAGTGGAAAAGTTTTCAGCAACCTTATGAGTAGTGTGCTACGTCCACAGAGTTGAGTTCCCTTTAGTTTGTGCCAATAGTTCGGGCCATTGTAGACAGTTCAGTCACCTCTCATTAGCTCACTACCGCAATATTTTGCTACATTACTAATATAAGTGGTCTAACTGTCGAAATCATTCCCGAACTGGTTTCACTTACAAACAAAAACTATCATCCCAACATGGAACTTTGCCCCGAAAAATTTGCCTCATATGGCGATTCTTAAAATGCTATGTTCAGAGACAGAGAGATGAACGCTGGCAAGAAAAAAACAGATGCAACAAGAACCTCTGCTCAGCACTGGAGGTGCTTTGCAAGGCTTCTGACCATCCGATTGATGACAACCAACAAGGTCTGGTTTACTGGAGGAATCCTAACAAGCCGATTTTGCTTTATTACGGCCGAACAGCGACAAACCATACAAAACTAACCTGGTTATGTTATACTCTAATATAAAAGGTCTCTATATGCTTGTACAAACATTATTTCTTCGAGAACCTTGTTACACGATCCACCGGAATGCTGGTACATACGGGGGCGGGGTACATTTAAGTGTGTGGTATATCCGGAGACGTAGTCCTCACATCTGATGGGATCAAGAAATCAAAAATTTGACAGATCGGTACATTTGAGGGCCTGTATTATCGACAGACTTGAGGGTATTTCGTTCGAAACAATGAAGTTCCAGAACGAGATCTCACGTTGACTGAGTGGATGTTTTTCATAATTCGCCCTGAAGGCTTCGCATCCTTCGGACACTATGTCATACATTGATCTGGCTCAAATCAAATTCAAAACTGAGTATTATTCTCTGTGATACTGGTCTGAGTATTAGTATCAGCTTAGAGTATGCCTCGGAAACGCGAGGACCAAGAAGAAAGTCTCGTTCATTCTTCGTCACATATATTCGCTTACCGTTATTGGCTGGAAACCCACACAGCAGGCAGCCAAAGATGAAGGTTGCTCAGTTTGCCTCATGTGACAAGGTCAGTAGTTGACCCTGCAGCCAAAAATGACTTCTTTAGTGTTATTAGTAATAAAAGTCGTTTAGCTCCAACGAATCGGCATTGTAGACTGACTTGTCTGTTTGGTGTAATCCCCTTATGGGATATGTTACTGACGTAGTGATCCCAGCGTTCCTTCGAAGAGTTCAAGTATCTGTACCGCCTGTTTTAGAGGCTCTGCGGACGCAGACATTGCAAGGTGACTGCAGTCACTGTGCTGGTGTATTCTACAATAAAACTAGACACCTCTGTTGTTGGCTACCCCTAACAGAACGTCACGACGGGAATGGGCTTTGCCTTGGTGTGATGGTTTGTCCGGCTCCTCGACCTAATGAGCTGTACTGAGGGGCGCGCTTGCGACACTCGTAAAATCCCGCACCAGCTTGTCAATTGTCAGAGGTCTGGCGAACACAGTATCCTGGTCCTCCAGGTTGGCGTTTGAAACATGTTTGAACACATTTCCTTTTTCATCCAAAGGCCTCTAGTTTTAGGCTCCCCGGTAATATCCCAGTCCACTTACAACTACCACTCTTAAGACTAAAAACACGTCGTCACATTGATCGTCGCGTGACGTCATCAGACTGGTTGCATTACTTGCTGTACACGGCAAACACGTTCATAATACTGCCCTTGTTGGCTCGTTCGTTAGGAATGACTGTCCCATTGGTCTTGCGCGTGACATCCGTGTGTCAGCCGGTGTCAACAGCCTCAGGTATCTCGAAACCAATCCTCAAGCCTCAACACCTAGTTTATCTGGCCACTTTTAGTGTTCGCGCTCGAAAGTAATCAGGACAACAAGCTGCTCTTGTTCGCATATTGGAATCACTTGAAGTTGATGCTTGCTGCGTATCGGGAACAAGAATTCGAGATGGAAGCACGGTGATTCCGCTAACTCGGTTCCAACTACGTACCTCAGACGATTCAAAAGTCACTACGGAAAGAAGAGTAGTTGCTTGGCCGAATACTTGTTGATAGCACGGTTCGTCCGACAACGTCTTTGCTTACTCCTCACTCAACTGTAGCTCTGATACCATCAAAAGCAGCTTTTATGATGCCTTGAGTACCCTGATACGGCGGACTTAAAGCTGAGTTACCGTTGTGGTTGCCGGAGATCTGAATGAACAAGTGGGTGAGCTCAGCCCACCTGAGACTCAAGTAGATGGTTGACTCGTATTGAACTCAGGAAAGTGGCGAACGGCTGCTTCAGCTATGTGCTAACTACAGACTGTTTCTATGCAGGACTTCCGAAATAACCGAAGTCGTCTTGCTAATTGGTGTCACCCAGGAGCGTGCCAACCATGGACTCAAAGTCTCCGATGACCTGGACAGATGACTGACTTTCTCTTCTTCGTTCTGGAAAACGAAGCCCATGGTGGATGCAGCACTCACAGGGAGATTGACCTATCCCTAGTTGTAACGATACTCTTGACGTCAACCATCCTTCGTCGTTTTATGCTGACACATGAAACAACGTCTCGCGGGAAGCGAACGGCCTGGCAAGAGTTGTGCTGACCATGTCATCACACTCCACCAGGTGCTAGAACAATGCCATACGTATAAACAACTCAATTTTGCTATTCCTGGATTTCCAAGTTGCATCGACTCAGTTGATCAGTCTGTCCTTCTTAACACGTCTGCTCATCAAGGAATACTCCAACAGTTTTCACTGTGATACATTTGTTCCATTCTCAGACTTGCGAGGGAACTTTAAAAATGTTTCCACGCCCAAAGTGGTGTTCCACAAGAATTTCCTCATTCCCATTCATTTTCGTGATCAACGAAATAACGAGACGAACGCTGGAAGGTTTTCAAAACTGTGGTATTCAAATAGATACTGGTGAAAACCTTGCTAATCTGGGATAAGTAGGCATTGTGATTTTCGTCTTCAAAGAGGAGGACAAGCCGCTGGTGTTTTTTTTTTGTGTGTGTGTGCTGAAACGACCAAAGTCCTCCCGCAATTGGCATGCAGTTTGCAGCTACATGTTCATAACCTATCAGCGGGCCAAGCTCAACAGCGGTAGGTTTGGATTCCACTCTCACAAGTACTAGTTTTGTTCTTGAAGTTAGAATTGCTGCATTTGGAGTAGAATTAGCAAATATTTGGTGGACGGAGTAAACTCGCAGATTCCAGACCTTTCGGAATGTGGGTTATTCGTCTCCCCAGCCATCATGGGGTAAATGGAAGAGATTGGATACAGTCAGCTGGTGGTTCATAACAGAAATACCAAGAGTTACACGGAAAGTTTAGTTTTGAAAATGTTCAAATTCTGACCACCAAGTTCAGCATTTTTAACAGACAGTGGGACTCAAAAACCTGATAGAAGTAGAAGCGATCTGATCCCAAGGTAGCAGTTATTGCGGAAGGTTCAAGTCAAACGTTGTTATTTGTGTTGTAAAATTTTAATCGGATTATAATTCACTAGCATGAGATTGATCGTCTGTTCACGTTTCAGGTAGTGTGCTGGACCAGGCTTCGTGTGGTGCGAAGTTCTACAACTGACTCCGGTTCTAGCTTGGTTGTAACACCTAATAGCTGCTTTTGTTCATTGACTCGAACCTTCAGTTTTCTACTGGAAGCTGTCGCACTCGGCGCAGTCGATCTTGTCGATGAAGTTGGTTCGATTCTTTTGTAAAGTTAGATTTTTCTGTAGATAACAGTCATTTGTGAATTACGTTGTTCATGTGAATTTGGTGGAATTGTAGATGGGTGTTGCAAAACAAGACGGATACTTCCTGATGTGTACTGTCGGTAAGGAATTCCCGATCAGTATTTGGGCTGGCTGCTCAAGCACATAATTGACAACTATAAGGAGACTTCGTGTGTTTGTCGTTGTTCTCGGGAACAGAAATCAAAACGAACAACTCCTCAATGTGAATTATGAACATTTAGTGAATGCCAGAGATACCCATGGCTTGGCGGTACGCGTATATCTGCGACCCTATTTCATCCCCTACTTCATCCCGTAATTCGAATGCAGGCGGGTTGTAAACAAGCCTAATGCATGAAAATGAGTCATTGGTCCGTGGTGGAAGTCTTCTAAATTCACTACCAACAAGTTGATGGGTTGGTCGCTTTGGGTTCTCCACCAGGCTCACTCCTCACCGATGTTTTATGGGACATCGTGAGAACCATCAGCTCCGTTTCAGCTTAACAAGGATGCACTTCTCAATCAATTGGAATAAGTTTGGAACCGATTGAGAAGTCACCGTTTCAGAAGAGTTTGGTAAACAAACAATTGGTAAACAATCATAAACGCCTTTCCTCGATCACCAGTCTTGGAGATAGTTCAACCTAGACCTCCGGTTTTTCAGTAACATGTATTGATTATTGTGCCGTATAAACCGAGTTCGACTATTAACGGCACCCTAATCTTACCAACAAGGCTCTCTAGCCGTCGTCAAACACTGATCCTGTGTTCCATTTGAAAGAGATATTGCTGACTGGCTCTCTGTCTGTCTTAAAACTCGGCCAACCTGGCAACTTGGCCTGATGAAGCTTCCGTGCCAGAAACGAAACGTTGCCATCAACAGACGCACCGATTGTTCACCCAAAACTTTTCTGAAACGATATCATCTTTGTCTTGACTCGACTAGGATCAGCTGTTTTTGCGGTCGGATTCCCGTGGCGGCACTGCTGTACAGGTCCAATGCTATTAGCTGGCACCAGTTTCAGTGATTTTCAATGAGGTTAATGTTTGTTTGTTTAATCTATCTCCGCTCAAGCAGCGTTCAAAGTTATAACTTGTACTCAGGCAACTGTCCAGGCATGTTTTTCACACAGCAGGGCATAGGCTGATCACCTTCTGCTGTGTCATGTCTTCCAACAGACTTTCACCTCTATCATTCAGTTTCTTCTACGCTCTGTTGTTGGCAGCATTTTCACGCCCTTGAAATTCGTCCAATCTGAAAACTCTGTCATTCTGCGCTCGGATAAACCTGTCTCCTTTGACGGTTGTCTGCTAAATGACCGTCCACGTTCGACTGCCGGCGGACCTGCACACCACGTGTACCTTAGAGTCTGTGCAACATGTAAGTGATTCGGATGAATCGTGCTCTGATCCATACGCGCCCAGTGTATTCCATGAAGTTTTTCAAATAAAGACCTTGCTCGGAAACTTAACATCCAGGTAGAGAAAGAGTAGTACAATAAAGAATTTGGCCAGTGTCGAAACTGAATTGACAGTTGTAGCAGCTCTTAGTAACTGGCTCCCAAAAGCGGACTGTTTTACGTTCCAGTGTCGATGAAACAAGAGGACTAGTTTAAACTAAGCAATCTCTGCCTTGGCTACAAATATGACAGTGGCATAGCAACTGTCATCTATCTGGTGATCTATCTGGTGATTTTAGTTGGTGTATGGACTATTTCTGAATCGAAGCACACAAAGTGATTTGGTGAACGAGATCTAAGTTGACACATTTCTGGAGTCAAAAAAAATGAGAAAAGTTTAGCAGAATGGCTGTCCCGGGATAATGTTCGGTGCGAATTTCGCTTTATCGATCGTGAGACTGTAAACTACGACGCCATGGAGTTAGGACCTGTCAGGGGATCAGTCTGTGGCGGGTTGGGAACAACAGATACTCCGGGTCTTCTTACTTCGTGTTCACTGGTTTGAGACTTTCGACCGAAAGTTTTATGAATGTATTCATCATGGGAACTCTGAATAAGGTTATCGATTCAGCGTCTGCACATGGGAACAATACTGCTTCCTTGTGAATATAGTGGATTCTCTGGCCATCTATTCCAGGAATAGGAC
The DNA here is from genome assembly GCA_004794785.1 of Opisthorchis felineus. Taxonomy (NCBI): domain Eukaryota; kingdom Metazoa; phylum Platyhelminthes; class Trematoda; order Opisthorchiida; family Opisthorchiidae; genus Opisthorchis; species Opisthorchis felineus. The sequence goes on along the minus strand of SJOL01000633.1, from coordinate 322,392 downwards.
TGCATTACTCACAGGTCATCCGTCTCTTCGTCGAAAAGCCGATGGTCACGCACGACCGCATTCGCGATCGTGGCTACTTCCTTATGGATCTTGTTTTCACTGAACCATACAAGGTTCAGAACCGATCACACTTGGTCACACGCTGGGCGCGTAATCGATTCTTCTGTCGGTGTTTTTCTTAGACCAAAACTCGTTCGTTTTTTTAGTGCACTAGAATGTGGACACCCAGAAAATTCTTTAAAAAAATATGAGTACTAGAACCGATATGGAGATGGGTGATTTGATTTGAATGGGATGACTAAACTGGGGCCAGACAAAATCGTGATCGTTGGAAAGTAGTACGGAAAACGGTGGACCCGGGATAAGCTGATTTGCGAGGCGACTCTTCATCCCCCATTGAAACTAATCCAAAATCATCTGACCCATGTACCTGCAATGTTTACATCACTCGAGATTTTCCGAATACCTGGCTTCTCGCCTTTTTACACACCACTCACCACAGTAATGGGTAGACGTGACATACATTAGCAACGAAATTGACCAAATCTATCAGTATTTGACCGTGATGCCCCCGACAACTGTATTTGTGACTTCTCGGTGATAATACTTTGCTTCTAAAATAATTCCTTATCGGAAACATTCCAGCATCGTCGACGTTACAATGGAAAGCCCAGAGTCACGTAAACAACAAACGGGAAGTCGGGAAATAGACAGGACACGTATAGGTTCCATTCAAATGGAAGAAGTAAGTGTGTGTTCAACCTACACGCCTGAATTCACCAGTCAAATGCAGTCAGATGTGCATTTTGACACTGCCATTGTGTACACATTTAAAACAACACACATTAGAAAAGAAGAGCCGCAAAGAGCTCCCATGGATGGACCTACCAGTATAAAAAAGAGTGTAAAAATGAAAGCAACAACTGATATTGTTCCAACATTGTTCTGCTTTATCATATGGTCCATAGAATATCGATTGGTTTCATGTGATCTGATTGCTAAGTACTCTGCGAAAACACTTAAGCCTGACCTCAAGCATGAAAACTTGTGATGAAATAGCAACTTCAGTCTAATGAGAAATTCACAGGATACCATCAGATGCGCGCAACATTAACTGGTGGCTGCAGCAGTCTCACTTCATTTTGGGGAAATATAACCTTTGGTTCTTTGGTCCGCATTCGAGGATCAATAAAGTGCTAAATCCTCTGACTAGAGGCGTCCATCTCGAAGTTATTGCTTATTTGAGGAATCTTCATTGTGTTCCAAACACCAAGTGTATTTGTTTCCTTTCTCTTTTCTGTAAGGAGGTATTGATATACTGGGGATTTCCGCAGACCACCCACTCGCTAGCTTCTGTCTGTAACCACAAAGTGCTACGAAGGTAATCCTCAATCATTTCTTATTTACTGCTTGAAACTACTACTCTGGTGGGGCGTTGCTCGCTGTGAGGATTACTTACCGAGGAAAACTGACTCCACTGCCACCGATATTTGGTCGAATTTTGATATGAATTTTTCTAATCCAGAATGCAGATTTCGCTGCACTTGTAACCGACGATATTTTTCGGTAAAATAACCCCTCCTGAAACCTGTGAAATGGCTTCGATATGAAGTTCCCAAGGCACCCCCTGATGCGAGACTGTTCCTCCGTCTGACAGCGAAAGATGTGAGCGTCCGATAGTGGACCGTCGAAGCATTTTCAGCAACCTTGTGAGTAGTGTGTTCGATCGAGAAAACCCCATTGGACTTTGCCTGGCAGACACAGTTTTGTCTGTAGATTCATTCACACAATGATAGGCTTAAGCATCGATGGTGCTCAAGTGTGAACTGTTCAAGCGCCCTAATGCGTTGTTCCTATGATGGTCTGGGATAACGCGGATCTTGTTGCTTTTCCTGCCAGGTTGTTGATACATTGTTTTGCATTGAAGTAGTTACATTTTGTAGCTTCACCACTGTCGTACAGTGTCTGAAGTGCAGTGAGATTGAAAGAAAACTTCTAGTCACATATTTCAGTTGCATGATAAGAGACAGTGCTAGAAACTAGAATGAATGACTCTGAGCCACATCGGAGGTGAGCAGGTCAGAGGAAGAAGGATTTACAGTACAATTTATCAATGCAATTGGGTTTCCTCAAATGGTGATATCATTGGTGTAAAAAAAATCGTGCAATCTCCCTTCCTAGTCAAGGTAACCGTCATTTCATACGTGCGAAATCGTCACTGTTGAATTTGGATATCTTACGATTTTATAACGTCCATAAGACAGTTGCTTGACACATGGATGAATATTGTTAATTACGTGACGTAATATTTATGCTTCCCCATTCCTCAGACTAATTCATTACTCTTCCGGTGGCTGCTCAGGTTTCAAGACTGAACTATTATATTTTATACAAAGTCGATTCTATATTAACTGTTTTTCTATGTTAACTGTTCTCATGGCTCGATTTATTCGCATTCATTTCTGGGTTTGTTGTTGAACATTTTGTCCCACTTTGAACTGCACAACATTTTTCCCGTTTAATTTGTCCGATAGCACATTGCGCTTTCTGTGCCATCCTGTGTTGCTAAATGCCCAACCTTCAATCTAGCCGTAACCTTTCCTTTAATTCTGCTCATTATTTACTGTTAATTTCTTATAGAACCACGGTCTACCTATCTATACTATCTGCGCACGTCTAATTCAATATATTGCTTCCCAATTGCGACTATCGAACAAAGGTAGGTGAAGTTCGTAGAATTCCGTTTCGCCGCAATTATTACTGACCGTCCGTCGTTGAATTAGACTATACGTTACCTGTCAGATAGAACACCTAGATTGTGCGTTTTGGGCTAATTAACTAACTCCTTGCTCTGAGATCATGGTCTTAGCACAGGATCGTACAGATATGTTGGCCCAATTGATGAATGAAATTTGGTTAAATTGCCAAACTACTTTCACCTCACCTAGACAGGACATCCATCAATAATGGAAACCACATCACTTGGTCACCTATTTGCTGGCTCCTACAGTAACGAATTCTCAGAAAAAGTTTCACGTATCCAATGAAATAATCCTTCCAGTGAGCTGCTTAGTGAGTCATGCGAGGAGATTCTCACCTCAAATGTGGTCTGATCATAATACCAGTCATGACCAAAGAGTTAATGCAAAACGAACTAATGATCAGAGCGAAATGTGAGGATAAAACTTGGGAAATACGTGTTGGAAACGTCCGAACAACACAATCCAACAATGGCTATCACCTGTCGCAAAGTAGATGTGGAATTTCAGTGCAGAAGGCCTTCTCGATAGGGTTAGTTCAGACTGTGGACAGTTAATGGATATGGCACTGAGTGTCGAAAGAATTTAACAGAGTAAAAAAGGAAGCAGTGAAGATAGAAACTTTAGCGGAGAAAAGATACGGTAAACCACTGATGGGAGGCTTACAGTCGGTGCTATTCACAACAGCAGAACTTTCTGCCCATTGGTTCATGAAGAATCTTTGTTAATTCTTCGAGACACTTCCTTCCTCTTGCTAGCAGGGTTGAGTTTTGCAACAACAAACCGCAGGACCAGAATCAATTCTGCTCTGTTTGTCAAATGTATTTTTTATTTAGATTAACAGAATCACGTTTGGCAGCCTGACACTTAGTTAACTCACGCCTAACGCAGTAGATCTCTAACCTACCAGCGAGGATTTTCCAGAAGAATGGAGGTCATGACCGCGCTTGTTACATTTACACTACTATTCGGTCAGAAGTAGTATGCCCCTATTACAAATTTGTCAGACGCACATGAGGAAGGCCACGATTGGAAGATTCATTCGGTAACTGTGGAAGAGTGATTTGTGCAACATCAATTGCTTTGGTCATTATTTTTCTCAGATGTTATGTAGAATTCCCCCAATGAATCACTTTCAGGAGTCCAAAACAACTCCGAAAGCTGTATGCGATTGGTAAGCTGGATGTGTGAGCTTTGTGTTCCTTGTTGGGGAAGGAAGTGTCAGGTGTCGAGGGGCTAGAAAAACTGGCCAGCCCTACGGCTGAGTGAAGCCGCAGCAGCCTGCTCAATCTTCAATGCCTGATCAGGATTAATGAGCTCTTCCTCCCCTGACAGAGATTCTTTTAACCACAGGGGAAAAGATCTTGACCAAGGAGACTATGTCATCCAAAAACAAAAGTTTATCTCCTTTCACAACACAACTATCTTCTTGGGGCTCATCAGGTAGGCGCAGTCCTCGAATCTCCGTCAACCTTGTTTTCTATTTGAATTCAAACTGTACTACGTCTGAAAAATACACTCATTAGCACATCAGTTTGGTTGTAAGAGGAGGCTCAACTGAACATCAGCTAAATCTCTCTTTTAGGATATTCTTCAAATGAATAAGCTGCATAAAGGCCGTCTCATGTTTCAGTTATTACGACACCCGAAAAATCATAGCATGTTATCTTGGAAGAACACTACCAATAAGGATGGTGAGATATCTTCTACAGCCGACGGTCGGTTTCGCATTACTCACTTAGTGTGACCGGTATGACCCAGAAGAAAAAAATGAGATGTCTTCAACGTAAGAGTGATCACCTTTCACATGACATCAAATAGTCATTCAAGCCCATCTTAAGACAAGCAGTTCAAGCCGCCAGACTTTCAGTTCTCAATGGATTGGGTTTGAGACTTAGCCCAGGAGTTTGTCTGATCATTCCGCCTCAAGCCTCGTAGATGAGCTGCGAGTAAACTGGCATTTCTCCCCTAGGGAGACATGCCAATGTGACAGGTCAATACCCTAAGTAATCACGCCGATCTGGTGATCAGTTATTACCCAGCTTAACTGTCACATTGTTGGCCCCGTCCTCTCCTTCGATTCGTCTTTACTTAATAGGAATGCAAAGGTGATAGTTTGTCGTAGAGAAATGCCGAGAACAACGCGGAAAACAAAAGTTTGCAAAGGATCCTCTACTCTGGAGTTGACCTTCATACATGTGCTCTCTGAAATATAGCTTCATATTCCATCCTTTCGGCCGATGGTTGTTATGTCATTCGAATAAAATTATGAAAGTATGCCGGAGGTAAACAACTCGCAGCTCATATAGTATATGTGTCCCGGCGGTAAAGTTGCAAAGATAGCCTCAAACTCATGTAGCTCATTAATTCTTCAATCATATGGCAAGTAAGCGACGATGTCGAAGATTTCCAAGCGGACAAAACTGGCGCAACTTCGGCTATCAGGCTGCTGGTCTCATTCATGTAAGTATGATTCATCGCTTCTTGCGCAGGCATATTCGTGTTGAATTTCTGCGTGGATGGAGCACTTATGGATGCGCATTCTTCTCACGAATGGACCAAGTTTGATATTTCAAAGTAGTATACTTCTCCAGCATCGGGTCCAGTGGCTTGGCAGAGTCCATTTGACGCTTTCGCCACTGCGCGCTCGCAATACTCAGTCAGGCACCTAATTGCTGTTCAAATAATTGGTCCCAGAGTGGTTCAAAAACGGCAGCATTGCACATTTTCACGAGGAGACTGGAGGCTCCTTGACAGCAGATGCAGGCTTCTGAGTATGAACCAGTATTTTATTATTATTGTTGTTATTATTATGGTTAAGTAAAATTTCCCGGTTGGACGAAGGCAAAGGGGAGGTGGCTCATTTCTTGTGCTGATAGAAGTTCACAGGGCTAGAAAGTTGTCAACCCCAGAGCTCGAGACAGCTCAGCGGCGAAGATGAGAAATTGCAGGCCGAAGGGTTCATGGTTCAACTTCAACTCCCACATCTCGACTGTTCCTGTCTAGGCTTGGGCAACCTGGCAGTATCCCAGTCCTCGTGCTTCCTTCGGGTGGCACGCCAGCTAGGCACGGAAAGGGTGTTACAGCTGAGGAGCTGCTTTTACAAACGCTTTAAAGTAAATTTTGATACTAACTGGCATGTCGTAGACTACGAAAGCAAACTGAGGGAAAGAGTTGTTCAAGTGTACAACAGCAGGAATCAAATTAGCATACGAAATTGAGTCAAGGCTTGTCAGCGAGGTTTTGGCCAAGCAGGTTTCGAAAAGCCGGTACCTATGATGGATAACCTGAGAACAGCTAACCTAGGTGGCCGTCCTTTGAGATAGCGGATAGTTGGTTAGTGTTTCGAACCTGCAAATCTTTGTGACAAGTGATTAATTTCGTCAGGTCTTTAGATAGGGATTACTGAACATGGGTTCAAAAAATAGGTGAATTTTTTTTGCCTGATGGAATTTCGAACACTTAAATCGGATATCGTCAAGCAAATGAAGACAGACTAGACCGGGAAGTAAAAAATCTCTGCACATCTGATTCGCCAGCTAGAAAGATCCTACAGTGAAACACGGGCAAAAAACGGCAGTGTGGATAACTCACACTTAAGTGGGCTACACCATCACTACCCTCCAATCATACAGTTCACGTCACATAATACCGTGGTGGCCAACTTTGCGAGGTTGACCTACAGCAGTGTGATAATCTTGACACGGCACAAATGCGCTCCACACAAAACTTTCACTACGACTGGAAAAAATGTCCACGAATTGGACAAGCCGAAAACTAAACCTGGCTTCGATGTCAAGGTGAGGTGTGGAAAACCTGTCCTTATACGATGATTTGGCGGACACTGGTTCCAGGTTGACCTTGAGCGACAGAAAGCAGGCCTGTACAGTCTTTGCCAAACTAGTACTGCCTTAGGGATTGAGTGATTCACTAAAAACTGGATTACAGGAAAACTAACCTTTCTTTAGCAAAGCAAATAAAAGCGGATACGCACAGCAACCCGTTTGTTCCCAAGCCCTTGCCTAAGCATTGACTTTAGCACGTCAAATTCCAGTTAAATATCCGGGTTACGTGTCGACTACGATCTTGCGGGATAGCAATACCGAGTCCGCTGAGTGTTTACGTGGAAATCAGTCCTACCGATATAGCTTCCGTACCGTCACGCGTGCACTTTGACACCGTGTATTCCTCTCCAAAAATACTGACATGTGCGGACAACACGCCAATCGTTGCGCACACCAAAGATGTATGGATGCTTGCTTGCGAAACAACACACAAGAAAATGGCCGATCGATGTCCGACATCCGTGTGCGTGAAATCGACCAATCGCGGATGAGCTGGATAGTGTTGGCCTGTTTCGCTTCGCCCAGCCACAAAACCAATGCGCCCTAGTGTGTACCGATTTTGACTTCCAAAGTTTCGTTAGTTAATGCCATGACTTCGCAATAGTGAAGTGAAATCAATCCAGCATGGAAATATTCCCGCGTTTTTTCGCTGTTTTGCAAAACATACACCAAAGTCCAGTAGTTGAGCAACCAAACAGTATTTCATTTTGCCTGACAATACATAAGTGAAAAAAATGATAGATCGCAACCCTCAACAGCCAACTTGCCTTCCTGCTGGCCGGTATGAATTCAAGGACGCTGGAATCTACATCGGTGAGTGGTTGAATGAAAAAGCGGTCGGGCTGGGCCTGATTACCAAGGACAAATGTCAAGGCGAATATACCGGCCTCTGGGATGCAGGGATGGAAAAAAGCGGTGTCTTTCTTTGGCCCAATGCACCTGGTGCGATGTACGAGGGTGAATGGGCTAACAATCGTCGGAACGGTCATGGTATCTTCACTCGTGAAGATTGGGTGATTATGGGAAAATTTGTGGACGACTTTATCTCTATGGGAGTCAAATGTAAGGAGAACTCAATTGGACGTTTCGAGGGGGAATTCGAGAATGGATTTCCTAGTTTCGGTGTAGAAACCTACGCTGATGGCGGTAAGTCATTTGAGACAGTTTCCCCATCTGGTATGTTCACTGAGTAATTTTTGAATGCTGGAATCTCTTCACACTCACTATATCATCCTCGTTGGACAAGCTGGACTACCTTTTAGTAAGTTCGTTGCAACGAGTATCTCCGGTTGGCTGATCATCCTGTGACAGGTTGCAACAGCTTGTTGGTTTCTCAAATTCACTCGGTTGTAATGCACAAGGGCTTTCCCTAGACAGCTCGTTCACCAATGCTTTGTTTTACTGCAAACCGTGGAGACAAGCTTGCGGAACTCATAGGGGATTGGATTGGATTGGATTTTCACCGAGCATTATCAATCCCTTGAAAGAAGATTGGGACCGATCGCGAGGGGGGTGATTTCAGAAAAGTTTGGTAAAGCTTGACAAACGTTCATTAGATCCCGTTGAACAGACACTTATCGAGTGCCTCTCTCTGTACATAATCTGGAACATCGGCCAACAAAAAATGATTTGGCGACATCGCTCACTCTGATATTTTTCCGAAGGTGGGAAATCATCTTTACCGCAATGTACGATTGTTAGGATGACCTACGAGAGCTTTAGAAGCGCTGGATTAGGAAAACTTTTTTGAATAACTGAAGTAAATAACAAGTTCTATCCAGCTCGTACATGCGGCTAACTACCTTTCTGGAAGCTCGAACTTAAATGTTAAAGGGCCGAAATTTCGAAGCCGCTTTCCAGGACAAAATCATAATGAATCGAACTGGTCAACCAGCAGTCCTACTGGAAGCTAATCGAATCCCCGGTGAACATCAAACTATGTAGACCTCTGCTAACCTCACAATACTAGCTAGAACTATGACCAGTAACAAAGCAGCTGTGGTGGTTCTCTTGGGTTGAGTTTGTTTCATCGGGGTGGTATGCAAAGATTCATCCGTTATGTGTCCAGGTAATCGTGAAAACTTGCTCTAGGCGCCCCAGCTGTCTTTTGTTGGTTAGGACAGTTTTACTCCATCCAGTATGATGTGACGGAACGTTCAAGTGCAACGAATCAGATCCGAAATTTCGCTCATGTGACAGTTCGGCGTTGCCTAATGAACCGCTCAGAACTTCGAACAGCAACGCATACTACAAGATATCCTTAGGAGACTGTGGAACCGCGCAGAAGCACCATATTTGCCAGATCAACAGGGTCATCTTCCCGCCCAATCCGTGAGGACTTTTTGCATTTTGATTCACAACCTTGAGTTTGGAATGCCATGATAGTCCTAGTCGATATGGGCTATCTGTCAAAATAGTCCGCTTGCGGCTTGGTTGTCAGAGCACTTTGTTGTGAGAATGGACACCACCCGTCTGATGCATACTTCTGTTACTCTACTGTGACGGTCCTTCAGTCAACCCCGACAATTTCCGACTACTAACACCAAGCAACTTTGATCTGAAATTCCTTTTCCATTTCCCCCCTAAACAAACGTTAGTTGCTTAATGAGTGACACTGCGCACTTTTAAAGTCATGCAAACTTCATATTTCGAATCAAACGAAGGTGAGGAAGCCATGTTGATTGAAGCTCTGAAAAGTCGAATTGTGTCGTCTTTGTACAGCATGTGAATTTTGCGGTGAGCACTGTTCGGTCGACTACCACAACCGGATGAAGTCTTGGGGTAGCCACTTCATATCAAACTTGTCAACAACCCATGTTTTCCTACCTAGTCCCTTTTTAACGTCCAGATTGATAGTTTACTTTCCCTTTTAGCCTGTTTTCATTTTGTTATCAAGTCCGTGAGAGTAGAAATTGATACAATGAGTATTCACATACTGCCGACTGGAATGGGAATCACCGGTCGATTTATCGTGGAGTCATTTAACTCCGGACTGCGGGGCTTATTCTGCGCTGTATTCTGACATTGGCGATGTTGTGGAATATAGGTAACTTGGGTGCGCTGCTTGTCAACACAACCAGAACAGAGGAAGATTACGCTGCCGTCGCGGAGATGACTGCACGACATTTACGGCAACATGGAATTACAGTCGCCTTCAAGCATGCTAACACGTTGAGAAGAACTCTCTCGAAACTAAAGGGGAGGTTGGATGCAGTGATCTACAAACTTAAGTGTAACGACTGCGACAAACACTATGTTGGCCAAACTGGAAGAAAACTTGCTACCAGAATACACGAGCACAAGCTTGCCAGCAGAAGACATGACCCAATGTCACTTGTCTCAATCCACGAGGACAGAGAAGGACACAAGTTCAACTGGGACAGTGTTCAAATACTTGCTCACACAAGAACAAAACAGGAGCGAGATTTGGCCAAGGCGTGGTACTCCACACGAAAGTCGATCAGTAAACACATCGACATTGACCCAGTCTATCAGCCGTTACGAGCAAAAGAACTACACATGGGAAATCAAAAAACCTAACGACAACCAATGGACTAATGGGATCAAAGGAAGAAAACAACTAAAAACAGAAGACCACTGAATCAACCAATCAAGGGAACAAATTCAGACCACAAAGCAAGAATAAAACGACCGAATCACACACAGAACTGTCGACTTGAATGCGCCCAACGAACCAACCGGACACAAGAGATTGAGACCAACACAGATTCACAGGGGACCAATCAAACTACGCGAGACCGCCTTCAGAGCTACCAGATGTTGTTTAGAAGCTATATAAGCACAGACAGAAGAGGAGGAATTCACCCATTCAACCCCACACTGACGATGTCACCTCTGTTGGTGATTTACAATCCAACTGCCAAGCTCGGCGAACAGACCAACAACCAAGCTGTATTCTGATACTGCAGAGGAGCGACGTTGAATTACGATGACTGGAAAAGAGGGTAAGATTGTTCAGTCTCTCGACCATACAGTTATGTGTCACGAAGCGTAGAAGCGTTGCACAACCTGTTCTTTGGTAGATTCACGGACCTACGTAGCATTTCACAACATGACACTAATGAATTCTAGTCACTAGTGCTGAACTCGGCAACCAACCCGTCAGGTGTTTCGACTTCCCCCGGACACAGTTACGCACTGGAATCGCTTCGATGACCAAATCGCTTGCAAAAAGGAATTGCCCTGAAAAGGGAAAAACTGCACTGCCGATACCAAATGCTTTAGAAAGGTGTAATCTGTACTGGACAAACAGTTATATGCAGTTTTCTTTACACTCATGGTGGTCGGTTTTGATCTGACACTACATTTCGTCAAATCAATAAAGGTGCTCTCCGGGAATGGTACACATAGTAAAATGTAGTAAGTAAGTAGGTACAAAGACCGACCAAAAGCGACCGCTCCAGAGAGGTGAAGGCTTCAGAATATGACATGATCCGATGCTCTTCCGCGAATAAAAATGTATTTACATACCCAATCTACCTTTATCATTAAATTTTAAAGAGGGAACAATGTGAACGGCCGTTGTGGGGCTCATGCTGCCTATTGATAACAAACAGGTAGTGTGTTCGACAGATACTCTCAGATGCCCATGAATTTGGTTTTGGAAGGAGGCCCAGCCAAAACAGGCCGAATCTATCATTTATGATGGTTCGCTTCGCACGAACAACGAGAGGAACCTAACCCAATCGACCAGATGTTTCTACCGACAACAGGTGGATGCTGTTGCGTTTACTCGCTGAGATCATGGTTATGCCTCAGCTGAGCTACCGGTCTGTAGTCAAGTGGTGTGGGTGCACTTTTCCGCGTGACATTCCCTTGAGATCGAGCGATAGCCTGCGGTGGCTTCGAATCGTCTTGACCGTGACGGCTGCAGTGCGCATTCCAGTAGGACCTATGATGCAACGACAGACTAGATCCCCACACGCGTGGAGCCAAGGCTACTCCACTGAGGGGCACTTATGACCGACTGTGCAGCACCGAATGGATAGTAGATGTCAGATGAGAAACTGTTGATACGATCCAGATTTCATCAGTAATCTTCAGTAACAAATGTTCATCACCTGGAAAAGTGGGCAACTTGACTGAACTGTTGCAGTGTAAAGAATACCAACAAATTAGTCTTGTGATGCTCCAGGAAGCCTCTTCACAGTTGATATGGGCTTGATCGATAGTTCTGCGTAATACCGAAAACTTAAATGAGGCGCTTCTACAGTCTTTTGAGGATTGGCGCCTATAACGATAAGCTGGTCTAAAAAACCGAGATGGTGGGTACATTCTTCAGCACATTATGCACAGTGTACTGGCATAAGGCTATTCCTGTCTTCGTGATGAACAACAAACGAGTAGACTAGAACATACTTCGCGTGTATTAGGAGCCAGGAGCCTTCTGGGTCCCACTGTGACTTGGACGTTCGGCCAAGTCAGGCTGCACGAACAAACCGACTGGAAAAGTTATTGGTTAAGGATGGGTGCCCACTGCAGCACTGGGACCAGTGGAAGGGTCTGCAAACTGTGGATGGCATCGTTGACTTACCTGACTGTCATGCCGAGCATTCTGCTGGTTGCTGAACACCGGCTTTCTGGAGCCTGTTCATATACTTGTAATGCCCCATAAGGTACATTTTCCGCCCGAACACTGATCAGGCGATGGGGAGGAGACACAATGTGGCTTTTGCCTTCGCACATCATCCTAGTCCGTCGAAAAATAAGGAAGAACAGATTTGTGTAATGTCTCCCATAGAACCACGAGACATGTGCTCCTACGGCGTGAGCCGTGTGTTTTGCTCTTTGGGTTGAAAGTAGACCTCCTGAATAGCTGCATTTTCCCGATTCAATCCATCTCCGTGAGATCAAGCTCTGTCCTGCCGTAGCCGCTGAACCATTGAAACATAATGAAAAACTGTTTTCACCAATCAACCCCATCTTGTCCCCAGAGTCACTCTGGGTCCAGTATACAGTCGGAGTTGCCAGTCTCTCTTTTGAGAAACACAATGATATCAACACGGTCTTCAAGCTGGAGACGAACTGGGATATTGTTAACACTAATTGTCAATACCACACTGCGGCACTCGAAGTAAGTCTGGATGCAAACGTCAATGAGCAGTACCACCATTGATTAGCTGCGTGGTGGTTTAGTTGCGGCTTCTGAGGTCGATACAAATCTCCTTGTTTCCCCTGTTATTGTAACTGATCTTGAAATCCGTAACACCTAATAAAATGTTACTTACTACATTGATAGCGGATTGCATGAGCTTGTTGTGCTCTTGAGCGGTGCGATTGTACTTTGATTTCCTTGTGAGATACCGACTGATTGCGTGCTCAAAAAGCTGACGGTAGGGGGTGACTAATCACTCAAAATGTCGTTGTTCAAACGGTGATATTCAATGGTAAGGATTTTCAGCGCTATGTCTGCTCAGCAGCCGCGTTCTGCATCGTGGGGTAAATGGAAGTTGACTGGAAACAGGATATTTGAGCTTATTCTGTGTTACTGGGCTGACATCACAACACCTAAACTCCTGGGTAAAAACTCCACCGCACACAACAAAATCATCCGCGGTCTTCTTTGATGTGTTGTTAAAGCAATAAAAAATGCGAAGTTTGTTACCATTAATCATGATAATTTTGTGTGTGCCGTGGACTGTCCTGCGACCTAAATCTCCGATTTTAGATCTGGGATAGGTTGTCTGCCAGGATAGTGTGGCTGTTCGTGATTACTGTTGCCTTACCCGTAAAACGGAATCAAACAACATTGCGTAATGAACTGAGTGTTGACTTATATAGACTAACTAACGTAATACCACTGATGGACTGAGTAAACCAAATTGTGGTATCGCTTAAAAAGTCTGTGTACAATGTAACTTTGTGTTGACCGATACCCCCTCCTATTCCGGGACCTCTACAGGCTTCCTAACTTGGGCGACATAGTTTGTGAAACCAAAGCTTTTGCGTAACCTGATTTAGCCTTGACTGTCTGCGGTTAAGCTAGTTAACCACATCTGGTGCATCGTCTTTACGCGTCTATGATCTGAAGTTATCCGGCAGGTTTTTTTTTCGAAACCCTCGCTAAGCTTATTGGCAATAGCGGCGATGATTGTCACGTGATTATATTCGGTGGAATGCTGCAGGAATGAGATAATGACTTGGTCGATTCATCCTAATGGTGTACAAAAATAGACACATGTTAAGGCTATAACAAGATAGAATATCAAGCTACCTCGGTCGGTCAAAACAATGTTGATCCTCGAAATGGCCAACGCGATGTCTAGACCGAAGAGAGGAAAGGATTTTTAGCCAAACTGGCAGGCACAATATGCCTAATATGATGTCTTAGTTAGAATGGGATAACAAAATGGTTTTAAGCAAATTGGGAGGGCTGTTACCAGAGCACCAAATCTCGACAGTATTCACTCAGGTTTCGGGAACTATGGTGTCTAGAAAACGAAGTCTGTCTACCTCCGAATACAATGATGTGTAACTCGGAATAATGTCAGCGGGGATGCACGCTGTAGGGTGCCTTACATCCTACACGTTTTCAGTAGCGTACAAGTACCTTTCTGTATACGAGCACAGTAACTGGGAGATTAGGTCACTTAAAACAGAGAGAGATCTAAAAGTTCACCGTCTGACTGTGAACTGCTAATAGTTGACACGCAAAGGCTGGAGAACAGGGGTCAGTGCCAATCATTACCTAATCGGGGGTCTGTTCCAGTATGCAGTTGTTACCGACCAGTTCAGTTTGAGTGTCCGTACGATTTGCTTTTGTGCACAGAGGTCAGGTTCGGGTAATCGGATGGACATCGCCTCAGCATCAACAAGCGCCGATTTCGGATCACCCACGAGTGATTTGCATAGGCTCTGTACACCACCTGAAAGTATTCGGCTGAAATAATATTATGATTAAAATTGATCAGACGTATAGCAGTTGAACGGAAATTGTGCCCTCTGAGTCCTCGGGTTTATTAAGCCGAATAGTGCTTCGAATTCTATCATATAATTGCCTTGTCGTGCGATCCATGTATGATGCATAGCTGTGCTGTGTCTAACGCAAAACAAACTTTTCACTGCAACTGTCCGTACTACTGATACCGAATAAGTAATATGCTTTTGGCCCATCCTACTAACCTGGAATCTATATGTTCATTGCTGGTGTTCATTCCACAGGTTGCTTGATAGAAGTTAGGAGTCAAGATTCACAAAGTTCTCTTAAGCAATCGGTGGATCTTTTGGTGAACAGTGTCTCACTTTCGACAGAGAAGCTCCGTCAGACGAAACAGATCACTGAGCTCTAAGGTAAACCAGATCAATGTCGAGTGGTTTTCACACATCTCCGTTGGTTAGCGTGGGTGTCAAGTGCTTACGATTGATGGAATATACGCAAAATTAACGTCCATTCAAATCGGTTTAAAGTAGTGATCTTCCAATATACTCTTGGACGTAGTTCACAACCGGCCAACCAATATATAACGATTCAAAAGATATTCAACAAATACACTCATTTGCAAATCAGTTTGGTTTTCACGGGAGACTTAAGTGAATCTCTCGTTTATGGTGTTCCTCAACTGGATGTGCTGCACAGAGGCCGTCTCATGTTTCAGTTGGTACGATATTCGAGATATCGCCGCATATTTTCATAAAGGAAACTACTCACAAGGTTGCTGAAAACTCTTCGACAGCCCACTGACCGGTTTCGCCCTTCTTGGGGCTCATAGGGTAGGCGCAGTCCCCGAATAGTTTTTCGAAACCTTGTGAGTAGTTTTCCTTATGAAAAAAGATTCAAAAAATACTTAATACGTCACCATGCGCTGACTTAACCAACCGCTTTGAGATGCGTGCCATTAGGTGACTCTAACCGATCAAGAGAGTGCGGCATTTCTAATAAGTGGACAAGTAAATCTATCCTTGGGAGAAACTCTGTTGTGCACCACCCTGGAAATAATTTGTAGACCGCATCTTCAACTCAAGGCTCTGTTTGGGTGGGAAATTCGTAAAATGAATGTCATACCTGAAGAGTCACCCAGAAAACAGTGCTTATTCTCGAATTTACACAACGAACAAGGTTGGTAGAAACTCTTCGACAACCCACAACCAGTTCGTCCGCCGAGTGTCCTTCAACCTTATCTTCTACTTCAATTTTGTGAAGATTTGATGGAACCAAACGCTTGCAAAACGGAATTTTGATGAAGTGACCGCCAACCGATCTCGCATTTGTGCGAAACTTCACAGTCGTTTATAGTCAGTAAGGGATGAACCACACATCTCTACCTGACTGAGTTGATCCCTTTCGACCATCGGTTTTAGTTGTACCCATTTTGTCTTCGTTGAAATGGGGCAAAGTTCCTACCAAACATTTCTACCATATGAGGACTCATATTTGAGTCACCACTTTAAAAGAACAATGGAAAGAATCAAGGAGTCCGAGAGATGAGTGAATGCGGGTGTCGGCATAAACTGGATGGGAAGCCCTAGTTGACAGGAAGTCTCATGGTCTAAGAAACGTCACATCACAAATATGACTGTCTCAGAACAAATGTTAATTGGTCCAACATTGCAATGCCCAGTCTTTCACGTCATCTGCCCTCGATCACTGCAAATGTCCTAAAATATCCATACAAATTTCTAGGATGGAGAAACATCAACGAGTAGCGTTCGATTTTCCCAGAACAGGAGTGAATTACAGGCTATGGATTTTTCATTATGAGAGAGAACAAAAAGAGCATTGTAGTTGATGCCTGAGGGTCGGGAAATCATTTCAAGTCATACATTAGTGCCAGCGCTGGGAAATGAAATGTACCACCGTTGTACTAAAGTTTGTGATACGACGTCTGCCGAATTCCACAAATCTTTCTTTCCGATCTACCTAAAGTCATTTTCCATGACTAGGAGGTATCGAAGCAACCGTCCTAAGCACCACATACCACATGCGTTAGTCTGGTTTTTCGCGGAAATAGCAGGGTCGGTCTGTGGTTCACCATACCGGTAAACAGATAAAATCACTAAGTGTGTGGATGTTTGAACGGTACGTGCGCATGAATTCAACAACCAGTTGCAGTAATCGCAGGACTTTGGCCAGGACATTTTACTGGCAACTAGTGGCAACTTCACGTCCCCAAGTATCACCATCGATCGCCGATATGATCATCCAGTATTTTTAACCGAATGTGACTATGAGCAGCTCAGAGGAGGAATGAAATTTACCCAATGAGTGAAACTTCCATCTGAGAAGTCGTCACTCGAGGAGCCAGTCAATCAATGCGCGAACACGTGATGTGGATTCGATGATTGAAAGACGAGTAACGCCATATCCTGTCTAGATACGAGTGACTCACACTGCTGATCAGCCGCTTGTGACCGAATAGTTGAGTGTTCAGAATACTAGCTGGGAGGTCGCGGCTTCGCGACTCCGTGGAGTTTCGTGAAGTGCACAGTAAGGATGAAACAGCTGTAGCTTCGTTTCACTTACATTGAAAATTCCCAAATTTCCTCACACTACTAACCAAGTATGACTGTAGTATATTTATCACTTGACGCAGGCAGAAGCGAATTTTTTTACATCTTATCAAACAATGCAATTATTCTCAAATTCGCTGCATCAGTCTGCAGCTGTAAGTCTTCGAAGTACTGTCTGATTCTTTCTTATCTTATGAGGAGGACGACGCCCCTTTTGATGTTTGACAATGCCAACCAGTGGAGCTCTCCTCATCGTTAAACTGGTAGGTGAAACAGAGCGAGAGAGCTGGAGAGATATCTGTAACATGGATGATTACCAGGATAAGCAAACATTTGGAAGTTACGCAACACAACTCAGTGTGAACAGTTGGTAAAGGCGACTGAAGCCACGACGAATTCTTATGCAACCTGGGATTTCAGTACCTCATGACCAGGTTACTAAACAGAGTTTCGATACAATGTAGAAGTAGACACCTTAGCTGGGTTTTGTAATCAAATTCAGTTTGGTATGCTCAGTAAAGATAATTTTTATCCCTGGATTTGTTAGGGGAATATCCATCTCTATTCAGACGGTGCAATTTTATCGATAGATTGGTGAACGGCCTAGTGAGTAGGTTGCATTACGTCGGCATCTTCTTTGGTATGTTGTCCAAACAAACGGTGATGTGATAGCAAGGCTGAGCTGTTTTTCTAGATTATTCTAACGATTTCTGACATTAAAAAGGATGTTTCCTCTCACATGCTACAGTTCAGTCTTCACGGCAAAGTTCGCTAAAACAATAGACCATTTATCGACTAAGATGATGGAATTTTTGGCATGCATAGCCCTTTTGCTGCACCAATCGAGTGACATTGATTTACTCGGAATCCCGGAAAGGTTGAGGAGCTGAAGCATTGGTCATTTGGTATGCTCTGTATGGTACCCTACAAAAAATGAATTCTACTCAATCAGATATGGATACGCAGGAGGAGGCCATCTATCTCACAATGTATGCTTTCGTTTGTTCATCCACATCATCGGTTCCTGCTTACACTGCTAAGATAGATATTTTGCTGAAGCTGGTAAAGATGGGCATCATTGAGTGATGACGCAATGAAGCATCGTCATTTGGGTAATGATCCCAAAACTCACTTGATTTGTGGTGTTTTCCAGAAACTCATCACAATGAACAAATGAATATTAAAGGGACAGCATAAACAAAAGATTCAGTTGGGTCTCCCATGAAAACCAAATTGATATGCAAATGAGTGTATTTCGCTAATAGTCAGGGCTTATATTCGCCTTGGTAAAGTCACGTGATTGTCACACTCATGGGTAGTCCAGTTTGCTTGTTCATGGTCTTCTGACAGCGAAGACCATGCCCACCCGCGCATACAACATGCTGCATTTGGTCTCTGTTTGATCGATCATTGTTCCGTCAACTATTGGTCATGTGACAAGTTTGCGTGTGTCCACATGCCTATGGCCGTCGGCAGAATGTCCTGGCTTCTGCTTGCGTGTGCCTGATCGAGTGGACCGACAGATGAGTAAAATTGCACAATTACAGTTCAGTTTCAGGCACGGGCACCAAACCTTCAAAATAAAGAATGCCTACGGAAAGCCCCAGGAAATCCTAGACTTGAAAATAGCCTGCTACTCTGTTGCCCCGGCAAACCCACTAAATTACATGACAAGCATTCGATTGCTCACGATTCTCTCTTGTCTGTTTTCATGTTTATGATGCTTTCATTATCGTTTATTTTTGAAGAGCGTGATCCAAAACATAAAAAAATAAACACGAGTGATACATGTGAAAGGGTGTATATGGGGATATTAGCTAAAGCGAGGGAAGCTTCCCATTCGAAAGCGTGCCACCAATTGTTCCACTCAGACAAAATGACTCCCAACATGCATAAGAATAATTGGTATGGAAACACACTTGTAAAGGCCAACAACCGAAGTGAGGACAGACAATCTCGAATGCTCTTCAAGGCACAGTAAGCGCTAACACATTCAAGACTCACATATCAGACGCAAAGTGTCCGTCATACTGGGTCAGGTGTGAAAGTCAATGGCAAGAATGAACACTCAATGCCATGTACCACGAATAAAAGTGCCATAAGTTCGTAGAGAGCCCAAAATGGCGAACAAACACAAGTCGCTGACTATGACATTAGGATGTCCCAGTCCAATAACAGCCCTGGTGGACTGGGAAAGCAACTCACCCAATAAGAAGTGCTCATTGTTTGATGGACCAAAAAGCCGACATCACAATCGATTGCACGTAGGGCTGAGATGATGGCGAGAGAACAATCATCAGCACCATACTTCTGTTTCTTCTCATTCCACACAGTTACTCCGTGCCTGTCTGAGACTACGCTTAGGTCTATCACAGTTGCTCGGCGCTCCCAAACGGCGATCAGGTCAGGCTTGATGAGTGACGTAGACATAGGTGCTCTCAACTCCTCGAAGACGGTGTATCCCAGGCAACCCTTGCAACCCGATTTTGACGAGCACCTATACCATCATGCGTGATCCAACAGGACTGCAAAATATGCACTAAACTCTCCGGTTGGTCATCGTTTCCTCGACCGAAAATCGTCTGGCCACTATGACCATGCCGGGCGCCTCTAACTCTCGTCCTAAGCAGGTTGCACCAGAGCTGGATACCTCGGATAAATATCCGAGGAAACACTCGTTCTGGAAACACAAGCCGTCGATTCGAGGGAGGCGAAGCGACTAACTCTCGTAATCCGCGACCGTCAACGCTGTTGTACAGACTACCACCCCAATCAACTACCAGCGCTTCCTTGGTGTGTACGCATGCACGTTGGACTCGGACCGGAAGGCTGAGATTCCAAACAACCTTACCGAATGCGAAGTCGCTGATCACTGCGTAGCACTCGGTACTGGGTAGACAGGAGCTTTCCCATACGCGCTGTCCGCTGCATCGGGATGGTTGCACTCATACTTGGGATACCAATTCCCCCATGTTGTTGATCGGCGTGGATGTAGGTGATCGATGTGTCCTTCGGTAGACGTAGACAGCCACGAATACATTGCCTGATGTGATTGTCCAACCTTTTGAGCGTGTTTTGATGGACCTGGCCGAGCACAAGTGAATATGTCATCCTCGATATCAGGTAGTTCCTTGTGATATCCATTGTTTGATGCGGCTTCAAGGAGGCACGCGTCACGTCGTCAAGCGGTTTGAGACGTTGCTGTCGGTCGTTTTGAGTCCCTTTCCCTTTGAAGGCAAAGGGGATGCCCAACTATGTCACGGTGTCTGTCGGACCCAGAGGATTGATGAGTTCCGTGGCGAACCAAAAAGGTTCGACTGACACCGCTGTCGTCCGATGTTTCCTGTCCCAACAAATCACCATTGTTTTCGTCTTTCGGGCTTTGATCTTCATACCAGCTCTTCCTAAATCAATCGCAGCAACTTCAAGCTTCTCTTTAAGGCGAGTCTGACTTTCTGCACAAACGACCCAGTCGTCAGCAAAGGCAAAACCATCAACTAAGGTGCCATGGAACTAGTGTCCTAGTCGAGGCATCGACAATCTAAGAACCTCATCCATAGCCATGATGAACAATAATGGAGAGAGTGGATCTCCTTGCCTCACACCTCTGTGGCAGTGAACCTCGGAATTGGGGAAAACTGCTACAGCATTCTCATAGGACTGTGCGATGTATCGAACTAGAGGTGACGGTGCTCCAAATGCCTTGGCAGATCTGACGATTGTGTCATGCGAAACCGAATCAAACGCTTTCGAGATATCAACAAACGCCAAGCTGAGGTTAGAAGCAGTCGCTGAAGAGTGACGAAGCAGGGCATGTAACAGCGATGTAGCTTCCAAACAACCGTCTCGATGTAGAAATGCAAACTGGAGTGAGGGCAGTTGCAATCTACGACTCCAGCGATCAGCAAGCACCTTATGAAAGCATCGGACAAGAATGGATGACACGGAGATCGGTCTCAGTTGATCCGGTGAAGTCGGATTTGGGACCTTCGGAACTAGAGTAATACGGGCACGACACAGATGTGGGGGACAACCCCCAGATAATAAGAGTAAGTTGAAATACCCAGCAAGCGCGTTAGCATTGAACCGGCGGAGCATCCTGGGCGTGAGCTTGTCCAGGCCTGGGGACGAATTGCCCATTAAACGGATCGTACGACCGACTTCCTCTCCTGTAATTGGCTCAATCAAGCTTCAATCGGATGGTACTACTACGCGACTTGGCCGGCTATCCACGTGTTTTGGAGCTGAGAGCACCTGTTTCCAGTACTGCTCGGCGTCCAGAGGTAGGCCGCAGTTACCTTTGTATAAATCCTTCCATGACCCATCGAGCACAGCAGACGCTGCATCTTTCCGTCTTTGGTGGTATAGGGTCTGGATGGCGGCGTAGTTGGCTCGGCGGATCTGCTTTCGGTTGACCGGAATCCGATGGGCTAACTGACGACGGCGTCGGGATACAGTTTTCCAGATGTGTGGAAATGTCCTGGAGGCGTGGAGGTCCAGAAGCGACAGGACTTGCTCCGGTGTCATGATGCCAGACTGCAACCCTCGGGCAAATGCCAGGAGGTCAACACTAGCAAGCGAACTGTCAGCATGGGATTCCAAGAGTGACACGGCGCAATCCACGGTTTGTTTAAACCAGACGCTACAGTCATCAGCTTCTGACGAGTAGGCCGTTATTTAACCGATAGTTTGGTCAGGGCCATGAGATGATGATTCGTCCTGTTGTTCTTGCAAGTTAAGCACCCGTAACCTGGTTTTGATGCTGATAGCCGATCTACCAGGAAACTACTGCTCCAATCTCGCGAACAGCGCGGTTTGCGTGTCACAAGACGGATACAGATTGTTAACCAGGCGCAAGGGTGATTCTGACTCTTGTTGGGACCAGCGGACACCCGAATTCTCCCCTCGGTCAAGCTTATCTGCACTAAGCTGGGTGGGGTATGCGTGCTGACGGTGTTGACTCAGGCCAATCTTCTTCGGAAAAGGCGGGAACAATCAGCACACGCCAACTGGGCTATACGTTCGTGCCAACAATTTCATGGACATGAACTCGACCGTGGCCTACCAAGCAAGCTTCTGGTTTGCGGCGTTTGCCACGTTTCTCACACGCGAGCCCCATGAGCCTCTCCTGTGTACTGGTTGGAACTGGTGCGGAGGCGTCAGGCAATTCGTACTGTACATTGTCGAAAGTAACCAGCAGATTGGAACCAAACAGGGTGGTTAGCCCTGTCTGGAGATGCTGAACACTTAGCCCACCCAGACTGACGTCTGGGCTACCCCGTCGGCACCACGAGGAGGTGGTTCAGCGCGCCGAGTAGTGCATTGTGTCTATGCTGGCAAATAAACAGAATGATAGCCTCAGAAAATGTTACATTTACGGTACAGCTGTGGTGTTCACGTAGCTAGTAATTTTGATGTCAAAGAACACAACTTTTGATAGCGTATGATCACCACTTACTTTGAGGTCATACATTGAAAAAACAGCTACGAACTACGGACACCACCCAACAGCGCACTGAAGATGTCTCCTCGAATGGTGACGAAACGTCTGCAAATCAATTGCCAAGCTCGGCGAACAGATCAACAGCCACCTGATCAATTACCAACTACGGACTATGTTACAACAGATGAATGGCTTCGACAAACACACGGAGGGTTAGCTGTGAAACAACAGTTTTTGGTAAGCGAACCTACAGAGGCCTGCTACGAGCAATTAGCCGGCTTAAGCACGATGGCATAACATTGGTGCCGCTTATTGTTTATTATCGAGGTACCGGTGTCATCCGTCAATCCCTCTAAATTTCAGCGTATTAACACATCATGGAAGCTTAACCCGTTAACATGTAATGCTGATGAAAAACCTGGTTATTGTTATTACTTAAACAATGATGAACAGTAGTGTCTCGTGCCAAATCCGAAATAATGTCACACGTGGTATGCGCAATCTGGTGGGATCTGTGTGTGAATTCGCTTGTCACAACGAAACTGGTAAGCGGAGATTGTCAAATTATGTGTAGGTGGCTAAACAGTTGAAACAGGCAGTATGGGCCTAAAGTGGACAAATCGATACGGCTAACTAGGGTTATCTACTAGTCAATTTAGTTTGTAACACAACTGCTAAAAATCATAACATAGCAATGGGAAATGTGGTTTCAATATGAGTCAGCGGTGAACTCTAATAGGAAGAGCTTCTCAGTTGAACCTGATGATATCCGCTTCAGGTAGACTGGAGGTCTGTAGTCCAACAAAAAAGGCAAGTCCACATCCCACCCACCCCCGGTCACATTCTGCTCGACCATAGTTCGGGTCCTACTTAAGGTAATCACGGGACCAGGACCGTTTAGTCTTCTAAGATCCTTGGAGGTCTAAGTCAAATAGGTTGGATCCAATGTATCCGCCATGATCCGCCGACAGTATTCTATCTGTCAGCTGTGATTTCCAAACAAACGAATTCGATGGCATCAGTCGGGGCATCGGTAAAAAAATTAGTTAGGCTCAACAAAAGTTTCGTATGCCAGCCATACCTGGGAGCTACGAAAACGCCACCTAGACGAGGATGGATCATCGTAGCTGGTACATATCGCATGATTTGTGCAGCGGAAATGTGAGGTCCTAATTTGCTGTTTAAGTGCACGATGGAATTTCTCAACTTCGCCTGGAGTAGAAGTGTCAGATATTCAGTACTCCCGAATATCCGTGATTAGGATATGAAAGTGACCAATCCTCCTGAGCCTCTAGTTTCCGTACCATTCGCACGTGGGTCTTCAGCTACTGGTTTGTGCACGAATGTGGATCGGACATTCGTGCAAAGATTGGCACAAACTTCTGATTGCATGCTTTACCGGTAATTCGCGAGATCCTGTCAGGCGAAACAAGGTGTTTTTGGTCCTCGGTTGACAAGATGACAAGGCGAACACACTATCAACAGAGATTTCCTCCTGTCAATAAAGCCAGTCTTTGCTGAAAAGCCGAGAAGCACTAGAAGATCACGGGTTCGAAACTTTGAGTTTCGTGAGGTGCGCTGCTTTGTCCAGTACTTCTAGATTTTTCAACACAGATTTGCTTCACCGAAAGGACGAAATCTCATTTGAAAACTAACATATCTCTTCACACTACCAGCCTGAAGCTGTCACTCTAATCCAGCGTATTGTGCATCCTCTTGTCGGGTTGCCTGACTTCATTTTACTAGATAAAGTTGTGTCGATTTAAGACAGTCTGATTCTGGCCAATATAGGGAAAACTGTATTTAGACGACGTGACAAGAAGATCCATATTAACTGGGTATATTTTACACCTATTTTGATACAAACCGGTGTCTGTCGGTCTGTGCGTAGTTTGGCGAGTAAACATTCTTCCATGATCTCGAGTAAAAACCAAGGAATTGCGAGGATGTATTCCAACATTACAACGAAGACAGTGGGAAGTATTACCAAATCAATAAGTATTGACTTAATATGTATGGCTTCGTCCTATGTCCGGATTCTGTTACCTTGAGCTGGTGTCGCAGTTTTGGCGTGCACCCGGGAACGCTGTTGAAGACGCATTCTATGTTAAGTTTTCAGTTGAGCCAGTTCTACTGCAGTCAACGAGAGACCGCTGATTTTGCGTGATAGTTTACCAACAGTACTTGTGAAATTTACCATTTGACGTAGTAGTCCACAAGTAAATATCAATCAGTTAGGTAGGGCATTTTCTTTGTGACGTGTTTTCTGTCGCGAACTGAATCAACCGTTAAGAGGTTGGGGATTCTTTTAGTGCCGTTCAAATTGTCTCTTTCCTTAGGACAATTCCTTTCGAGGAACTTCTTTCATTGGAGAATGAATGCTACCGCTGATAGTTTGAAATCAGAATTTTTGGCACACCACAAAAGTAATGCAATCTGTCACGTTCCCGTGGTTTCATTGAATGATAGAATCACACTCACAGCGTCTTAAACACAATAGGAACATTGTGCTGTCGACGCCTGTTCAGTTGTCAGCAGTAGCGATCATTATGGATTCGACTGACCAATAAACCAAAGAACGATATTCGAAACTAGTATTTCCGTCTGGTTTACTCAGTTCGTACCGGCTTTATGTACTCAGCGGGATACACGTAATCTCACACTCCGCCCACCACTGAAAAAGGTTCGAGTCATTTGGTCGGCGATTCAAGCTCAAATGAGGTTTTGGTTTGGAGGGGTGTCGTGGGCTGTTTCATTCGGGATGGCTTCTCGCTTGAGGCTCACAGTGTCGGTAGCCTACTCAGTCGTAAAATATTCAGGGTGGTGGACTTGATTTTGCTGCTGGTGAAAGGAGAAAACCCTCCGCCGCGAAGTCGTTTATTAGTAAACACCCACTAAGCAGTTAGAAGCTATTAGGCCACAGACTACTCACAAGCCTCAGCAGTAGCATACACTGCTACACTGATAATGTTTGTGGTGGTGGTGGTGCTGGTAGTGCTTATGGTGGTGATGATGATGATGGTGATGATGATGATGATGATGATGATGATGATGATGATGATGATGATGATGATGATGGTGACAGCTCTTGATCGGGCTGAGGGAGCCACCAAATGAAGTGAAGAGTGGTAAACGTACACATCCGAATGGCCGTCGAAACTTACTCCGGCTGATACGTGTGGAGCGGTGCAACCCAAGGGTAAATACGAAGTAACCTAGCTTGAATTCGTTTACTGAGGAGAATGGATTCGCTGCGCTCTAAGTGACCGATCTGATGCGATTCGGCTTGTGATCCTGTTGTCTCCTTGCATCACAGTTGTCATCTGCGACAGCATTTCCATCCAGAGATGTTTGCATTCAGTTTGAAGTGGATTTCAACATTGATGTGCATCAGCTTGTTGCCTGGTTCAAACTAAGCCACAGTGCCCATACACCCCTAGAGCTACCGTGTGGGAAAAAATTGGCGTTCGTTAACCTGACGTTAACTATGCATGGTCAATTTTTCAGTTCTTATCACTCGTGGTTGTTGGTGGAGAGAGTAGAATGTCGGTTGTGTGCGTGAGATAATGGGATAGACTAAACATGGAGGATACGGTACGTTCGTCCTCCTCTTGCGGCGGACAACCTAGTGGATATCACTTCTCAGATGTAGCGTTTTATTACTGGTCCCTTCAGGTTCCCGTTAGGTTTCAAAACATGCGAGGTTGATCCACAGGTCGGACCCCGGACCAAATTGCGAGGCAGGTTTTCATCACAATCCGTTTCAACAGAAACGAGAAAATGTTGAATGTTAACCCAAGTACCAAATGAAAATGAAAAGTTAGGGTTTCTGAAGAGGTAACCCGAGGTAACCTGCGACTCCAATGAGTGGCCTACAAAGTGAGCTGCCCCAAGTGACACGTGTGCACTCGAGTTCAGAAATCAGCTCATCGGATCAACAGTGTTATTAACGATTCCATCCACAATAGGCCGCTTATCCGACTCGCAATCAAAGCAGTCAGTGGGGAATAACCAAATTTTTCTAACTAACTAGTCATCATTCTTCACTGCTTCGAAGCAGTTGGTTTTGAATTCTACCTGGATGACATTGGGTGAGGGTGGTCTGGTTGATTGGACCGAAGCGGATAATACTCGGTGAACTTTCCTTATGAACTGTTTGTAGCACACACGAGAGTTCACCACTGCGGGCAGAATGGTGGACCAAAAAAATTACCAATGTCAAGCGCCAAAATGCCTAAACCTGGGAAGAACGAGATTCTCTGAGAACGAGAGATTCAGCTGGGATTCAGGTGGGTTTCCCATTAAAACCAAATTAGTGTTCAGACGAGTGTACTTCACCAATTAAGTCCAATTTGAGTTGAAGTAGAACATCGGGTAGACGGAAAATTGCTCGGGGACTGAAGAGTCCCCCGAGTCAAGTCCCTTCAGACTTGAAGAGTCTGAAGAAGGGTGAAGCCGGTTGTGGGCCATCGAGAATTCTTCGAAAACCGTATGAGTAGTGCTCAGTCAGGAAGGCCATGATTTTTTGTTTGAAAAACGCTACCTAAAAGTTTCCAAGTTTAACAAATCCACTCATTTGCATACCAATTTGTTTTTCACTGGAGACTCACCTGAACTCCAGTTGAGTCTCTCGTTTATGATGTTCTTTCCAAGTTTAGTTATTTTAGCGGATTTTATCTCCATATTAGTGATTATGCGGTCCGTTTGAATGCGTGAATTAGTACTGATGTGTTGCTTAGCTGTTGTTTAGCTGCATCATATACCAAAAAGATCCCTCACTTAAACTGGAATCCATAACCACAAAATTAGTTTTTCTCACACTGCGGAGGCTTTGTTTTCGAACTGGGTCAATCGAAGAAGAATACGCTAGATGGCATACCAAATGTTTGTTACAGGTACTTTGAGGGCAAAACCTATGTGACTGACTTGCGATGTACGTGTGTGACGGTGATGTTTACCAGGCAGCACCGTGAAATCTCGGAAGAAAACAAAACCACGTAAGTCATGTGACCTTTATGGGAAGTACAGCGGTGGGAGAAAGCGAGCGAGATGTTCCGCCTTGGACAGTGTCCAGGTTCCGATTAGGGGTGTGCGCTTTACTACGTTTTCCCTTCAAGTGGTGTGCAATAAACCGAGGACATTTACAAATGTCTAAAAACGAGGCATTCAATAAGCCTACACCTATGATCAATTGATTGGGCGTTTCTCACTGTTCATATGAGGGGAAATTAAGTGCCTATGGTGGTGACCTTGGCGACTTATGGACTGTCATAGCACGTACACGTGGTGAGAGAAGAGAAAATGTAAACATTTCTTAGTCCAATCGTAATACACTACTCATAAGGTTGCTGAAAACTCTTCGACAGCCCACCTCCGGTTTCGCCCTCCTTGGGGCTCATCAGGTGGGCGCAGTCCCTGAGTTTCCGTCAACTTTATGTACTACTTTAACCCGAATTGAACGAAATTAGCGAAATACACTCATTTGCAAACAAATTTGGTTTTGCGGGAAACTCTCACCTGGAACCCAGCTGATTCTCTCTTGGAAACATCATAAACGAGGGATTCAGCTGGGTTCCAGGTGAGTCTCTCGCAAAACCAAATTTGTTTGCAAATGAGTGTATTTCCCTAAGTGCTTAGTCTATTCCCTTGACGGAATACTACTCATCAGGTGGTTGAAAATCTTCGACAGCCTTTTCGGTATGTTTAATTGTGGGTAGTTGCGGGATTTGTAGAATGCATGATCACATCACTGGCATTTGAAAAGTCGTCCTCCTGCTCCGGTCCAATCATTCTGGTGAGTCCACACCGAAGAGGAGAAGCAATGGACTTGAGTTTCGCTCTTATTGGAGTTCATCAGTAGTGCATATCCTTGGCTGTGCCTGGGTTTGAACCTCGCGCATCTGACATGTGAGGCGAGCGAGTTACTAGTACTCGACCAGCGCACGCTGGACTCATCCGAATTTTTACGTCTGAACAGGTGAACATGTTCGCGCTTGAGTGATGTTCGCTATGTGTTCAGACGTTCGACAGGATGGACCTTGATGGACTGTAGGTGTGTCAATACAACTGCATGTGAACCAACAGAATACATGGGATGTGGAAACAGTGGATGAACTACCTGCTCGCTTTTGTGGCAAAAGTCCTCCGGTGCAATGAGCTGGACGCAGTGGTGCATCTGGATGAACGCGATTAAGGTCCGATATCACCGGCTACATAGTCACATTTAAACCTCTTTGCTTCCTGAGCGATGAGATTGTCTGGTTTTGAATTACTTTGAGGTGCAATGAAGCGGTCGGGATAGTCAGTTATTACTAAAGCCCTACTTAACAACTCCAGGTCTGCTAACTGGTCCACACCAAATACAAGGCCACGACCGATGTGAAAGAACGTAATTGTTGGCCACTCGTGGCTGATGCAGCTAACCTCGCACAGATCGGAAGCGAAACCCACAGTCATCAGTTGCGAAATAGCTCCTTGATACCCTACAAATTGCATCGTGTAAATTCTTTGTTAGCATCCGAAATATGCAGGCTAACCCTGCTTGGTGCATCAATGGATGCACCACCCGCACTTTGGAAGCAATCTAATCACTCTCCGATGCATTCAATTGGTTCTACAGGAGGAACGAGGCAGTGCGTGGCTCTTCTTCTGTGTTCTGCGCTGATGTTACTAAATAAACTCCACAGGCCGCACATCTTGCTCCGTCGTGCATGATGACGATTTGTCATGTAATAACTACCGTAGACGTCTTCATGCGACGGGATAGGTAATCTGTTGTTCACAGAAAATTCGACGCGAATTTGTTGAATCCTCCAGTTGGATCGAGGTGTGTGACGGGGGAATAACGATCAACACACCTAGAACACACGGTTTTTGATGCTTGGAAACTAGGCTCACCTGATGTGCTCCTACAAGGGCGAAAGAGTGGTGGGCTGTTGGAGAGTTTTCAACAGCCTTATATACGGTTCAGCAATCCCATAGAAGTATAAACCTGTTGTGGATCGTTAAGTGTGCGGATTAAACCTGTACAAACTGGAGGGTATTCATACCTTAATAAGCCCTTTGGGAATCACTTGAACTTCATGTGCGGCCACAAGAACCATCTAACCTCGAATTCCGCTGTTACTGTTTACCATTGTCAAGCACTGTAGGAATCGATCTTTTTTAACTCGCATGTTTATTTAGTCTGCCGGATATCTATTCCAAACCTCCTGCTCAGACTATGCTTGGGCATAGTTTACAATATGTCTAACACAAATTAGCAGCTAGTCAGATTCGGTTCAATTTACAGACCCAAAGGCCACCAAAAACCATTAGGAACGTGCGTTTTGTATAAGATAACTATGGTAGGCTTTTATTCTCGGTCTAGCCAAAGAAAGCCTCACACACTCTAGAGCGAGTTTCAAACACACGTGTTTAACACCCATAAAAATGGACAGACTCAAAGACGTCGGGAAAGAAGAGTCTAGCAAAAGGAGAAGTGACAGTTGAGGAGCTAATCCTAAAGTCCCTAGGAGGCCCATAACACCCAAGGCCAGGAAACCTGCTGGTCCGAAGAAGCCCAAGGCTGCCAAGTAGCCAGCCAATCCAAAGACCAAGACTCCGTGGAAGCCGAAGGTCCCCGAGAAGCCAAAGAAGTCCGCAACACCCAAGAAGGTCAAAAAGCCTGAGAAACCTGCGGCTAGGAAGACTTCGACAGTTGCACCACCTTTAGCAAGTCACAACAAAGACTGAATTTTCAGAAAGGAGAGAAACATGTGAATCATACTTTCTAGTTCTGAGAAAGAAGTCGGAAAACAGTCGCCTTATCACCACATTGCTTAGGCTGAGCACAGTATGAGGAGGACCAGCGAAACCAGAATTTCTGGGACGAACTAGTCAGGAGATTTTCCAGATGGTCATGGTCATGTACAGTCAGTGACAAATTAGTTCAAATCCCTATGCAACAAACGATGAAACAGGTGGTCCTGAAACCGGTTGCTTGTCCAGATTAGGAAAGCAACGTGCTTTCGAACGTTGGATGTGATCTGGTCTCAAGTTGGTGGAGGAATAGGAGAAAAGATTAGGTTACAATCGGGTTGTTCCTCTCTCGACACTTCAATAACTGCGAACGACCTTCTTCCGGGGGCAGAATCACCAAGACTACACCCACAAAGTAACACGAATCGACCAGTGGTGACTGTCACTGAGTTGAATTTCTAATCCCGCTTTGGTCGCCTACGTTGAGTTAGACAGGCGTGACCGTGGCGGTCGTCACGACAACTCTGTGCGCTCAGCAGTGCTGGTAAGCTCCAACAGTAGATGGAGGTCGACTGTCGCTTCGGCTGATGCACCCACTCTAGATCAGCCACAACATCCTTCTGCGTCTAGACAAGTTCCCGTGGACTATTACAGCATGTTTGTTTGCTCAGTTATTGATTTGGTCGTAAAAGGAAGATAACTGACAGAACTCTTCTCAAAACTAACCTACTCAAAGCACTACGACGATTACACACTACTCATAATCAAGAACAGCGCATCGGTCATGGAATTCATTCAACATCTCAGTGTTATTCATCCAGTTCTGGCCATAACCAACTCAGAAGAAACCGATAACAGCATCCCGCTTTTGGACTTACTCAATGCACTCAGGCTTGATGAATCCGTCAAACGTAGTGTTTACAAAACACCTACATGGTCACTGTAGTTGTACGTCGCTGAGCACAAAAGGCACATGGTTTCTACCCTAAAACTCGATCCAGCAAAGCAGAGAGTCTCAGCCATTGGCTTACATGTAGTTAGAAAACCACAACAAATTCTTCGACCAGACCACACTGAATGGTGCTATTTTCGCGGTTCACACAAGACGGTTGCGCCAACCGAAACGATAACGGTTTGTTTTCTACTGTTTCGTCGGGGCTTACCCACACTAGTAGACAGAGCATTGCTTTGACGACAGTCACAGTAATGGTTTTCTAGCTCAACGTAGTCTACCCGACTTAATGCTAATCACATCGGTTGATTCACGTTCTTTGGGCATGTGATTTCGACCATTCTACCTTTTGTCGCAATCGTTCCCACATTGAAACGCTTCACAAGACGCCCGAACTTTTCAATGTCGTTCCTACTGCGCGTAAGGTCCGCCAAATCCATTGACAGTGATGCGATCTGGAGCATCTGACAGCCATATAATCACTCTGGTCGGTATTTTACTTCCTTAAAAGAGTTTTTTCCTAAAATAGGAGAAAATGCAACGGTTACTCTGCGATTGAGAATCTGTTTGGTTAATTGGAAAACTTACCTAGCTTTCACCTAAGCTAAGACTAAGCACACCAGCGGTTAACGGTTGAGGTCAGTCACTGGCCGGAAGGTCGAAACCATCTGAGTTTCGTGAGATGCACACTGCTGACGGTTCCTAATAAGGATGAAACAATTGTACAGTGCTTCTCAGCTTTTCTACACTGATTGGCTTCACCGACGGGACGAAACCCCATTTGAAACTTACTTCTGCATTCACATCTATTTTGCGGACCCCCTTAATTGACGAACGGATTTATAATAGCCATTTTTTCACACTATCGTTTTTTTACTGTGCAGACGTCCATATACTGTTCTTTTCCTACAGGAAGTTACGCCGGAGAATACAAAAATGGCATTCGAGATGGACTGGGTGTACGCACTTCCATTCCATATGGAGAAGTGATCAATTTCTTCCCTGAGGAAGCTGCACTGGCCGCCGAAATGAAAGCAAAACGCCGTGCAGCACTGGAAGCGGCAAACACCGTAAACGAGTCCCAGAAGCTTGGACGTCGTGGTAGCCTACTGAGCCAACGTTCTGGTGAAGCTGCGGAGATGGAAAATCTTGAAGCACCCGAAGAAGACGAACCATTCTCTGGTCGCCGAGCCACACCAACTGGTGGAGCAACAACCACCGCGGGACTTAGGGAGTTACGTATGTCATGTAAATTTCGTTGTGGCTTCGTCTTGTCTTCTCAGCGGAGCGAACTTGTGCAACGGCGTCAAGACAAGCTTTCCGGGGTGAGCAAACCACGGCGCGGTAGAGACGTAGTCCCACGATCTGGACACCACAGGACCCGTTCGCTAACCAATTTGTTTACGCGTTCGTTAAGTCGTGAATCTATCCACCGTTTCAAACGTCAAGGTAGTGCAAGTGAACGTACCACGTACGGAAAAGTAGATGAGACTACGCCAGAATCAGTATTTACTTTGGATCAGGTGAGTTCGGTTTTTTAAAACTTCAAATAACTTTTAAAATGTATGAAAAACTCTGGCTCAATGGGCCAGACCGTTTCAGAGGGATTTCTTGGCCAGCGACAGTTTACTTGGCAGTTTTTTTTTACAGAACCATACTAACCAGAAAGTTGCTGAAAATTCGTCGACATTCGACGACCGGTTTTCACCTTTCTGGTGTGGGAACGGCCTTCGAAGTTCCGTCAACCTCATTCTCCGCTTGGGTCCAGGTTTTGGAAATACCGCGATATCTCGAACATCATGCCCACTTAAGCATGAGGTAGCCTTTGGCCATTCAGCTGAAGTAGACCATAAAAGGGGGTGTTGAGGTTCCCCATACGGAACTTTGAGTGACGCGTAGGTTCGACAATCCCGAATATCAAAAGGAAGAATTGGGTTCGGAATTCCGTGGTACTGTTTACACAAGGGCGAGCGAGTCCATACGGCAAACCTCAACTGTCCACGCTCGTAGCGTCAACAAGTGCACTGACCGGCAGAGTGCAGTCTCAGTGTCCGCACACCAAAGAACGGCGAGCGGAATGTTGGCTCAGTGGTATAGGTTGCGGTCGTCCACTCCGACGACAGTCTCGAGATTCTGATTGGCGGGACGAACACATGGAACCCATGAGAAAGCAAGCCAAGGCAGGCTCGGCAAGCGGGACACGCACGCGTATGGGTAAGCAGGTCAATCGCGCACATTCACACACAGACACGCATGCCAATACACAGGTTTCGGACGGGACGGCCTTTGCGGCAAGGTGGGTACAGATAAGCCAACCAAATGGAGATCAAAAGTACGTAGGCGGAGTAAGCAAATGAATGGGGGAATTATCATGAGGTCAATTTAGATTCAATAGGGGCTTTCAGTTGAGATCCAGTTGGGTCTCCCGTTAAGACCAAATTGGTGTGCAAACGATTGTATTGCGCGAGTAGGCTTGAACATGACATTTCAGAGAAGTCCAGCTCATCTCTTTAAAGGATTTCAATCAATACCGAGGAGTCAGATGAACTCGCAAAGATAAGATGATGCACTTTCTACTATTTGGCTCATAAAGAACATGGAACGACCTTAAAGGATGGGAAACAGAAAGCACCCAGTAAGCATCCATGTTCTATGCCGTCCTATCCAAATGAATTTACTGTGACGGGAAGGTGGCTGCATGGTATCTAGGTGGCTTTGTCCGAAGTCTGCTTGAAGCGATCCTTCAGTGGGATTATAGAAGCCATTTTTATTGAATGTAGGTGGTGCCTCTATTGTTTGTTACTGTTTAGTTGCTCTTCAGCCTCATGGTAAGGCCTGAGAATTCTGAAAAACGTGGCTTCTCTGAGGACTGTTCCCTAATAGTGTGGAGTATTTCCATTGAAGGATAGGGACTCCCAAATGTTAGCATTCCAAGGAACGGAACTCTGCTAAGTGTTAAATTTTCCTTGCCGTTGTTTTATTGCTTTCTATCGAGTGCAAACTTCAGAAACTCACAATTAAATTTTTATTCTTTGGAGGACACCCTGCATCACTTAGACTAATTATCTGCAGAGTCAATTGTCCAACTTATGGAGAACCCTCGCTGCACTTAGCAAACCCCCAACTTCACCGCTTTGGCGCTCTAACAATCCTGCCAACTACCAAACATTTTTGATTAGCATCGTGCGATCGATCCATATTCCGCCGATACTTTTGACAGCTTGAAATCACGTGAATAAACCCTGTAAACTAGTATGCTATCATTTATCGCTCGCCACAGGAGGACGCTATCGATCCGGAGACGGTCGAAACATTTGCCGGACAGTGGGAAAACGATTCACGACATGGATATGGTGTGTGTGAGCGGTCGGATGGAGTCACCTATGAAGGTCAGTGGTTTAAGAACCAGCGACATGGGTACGGACAAACACGCTTCCAAGATGGTACATGCGAGCAAGGTCGCTACCAGTACGGCAAGTTGGTTTTTCTCTCTTGGTCCAAAGGAACCAAACCGCACATGCTCCTGTACAATTACCACATCAAAATGGGGGTGGGGAGTTCCGTCAAACGTGCACGGGTGATTGCGGAACAAGCGAGACTGCGTGCAACAGAAGCCAGAGAAAAGTATGTCCAAGTTCTGGTTAACCGTATTTAGCATCTGTCATAAGATTGATTGAAATTTTGTGGTCCCTGATGGTTCCCACTTTCAGAATGACAAACGTTAAACCCCTAGTGACCTCTTGATGGTCTGAGAACTGGTCATCTTAATTCTTGGGTAGTGTTCAAAATTGGTAATATACCATTCAGACCCAAGAGAGGGGGCACCAATACAACAATTTCCAGTAACAGAGATCCCCCCGAAGAGAGATACTCCTCTGATGAGAATTCAGTATTTTTCACGTCAGCACCGTCTCCAAAATAGATCAAAAAGTCCCAAGGAGTTTGCTCTTTAGCGGGATTGTTCTATGTGTTATATCTGACTGCTGTCCCCTCTCCAGTGCCTAGTGCCGGAAAAAGACTCGCCGATAAGGAACACAACAGATTTCTTCCGAACGAGCGAGGGCGAGGGCATGAGTGCAAAAATACAATGGCCTCAAGCTATTTTATTGGAGGGACATTGTCTGACCTTGGTCCAACGCCGTCTCGCTCTGCCTGGCTGTGATACAAGGCTGTCACGCGCTGCATATTGAGGAGGCGTTGTCTGTCTGGTCAGCATCTAGCGGAGTTGAGGATCTCAGTAGATTTCGGGCATCCGGTGGTTACTTTCAGGAACCTGGCTTTCCTGATAGTATGTCCACATCAAACCACGTCATGTTCTTTTTCTCAGGGAGAAAATTTTGATGCAAGTCTATTTAAACTCTTTCACATCCCTGGTCACATGGAAGTGGGCATCAGCCATCCAGTTCAGACATCTAACAAGAATAAAATGACATCTGTCGACTCCTTTCAACAAAAACAGTTTGAGATGTGAAATTTAAACTTGGCGCCAGCTAATCAGCCATTGTGGCTTCGAGAAAATTCTGCAAAACCCAAGGCAGTCTACACACATTATAGTGAATTTGAAACAGCCAGTTTGGCCATACTGAATCCTTCTAAGAAATGTATACATTTTTTTGTCTTTGAAAAAGCTTGGTAAATTTGGTCGCCTTATGGAGGTGATCATAATAAAGAGGGAAGCAAATTCAGAATGGACAACTGCTAGTGAGTTCGATGAAAGGCACTCAGAACATTCATGTGACCTTCCACAAGGCCTTGTTTCTTTCGGACCTGCAGCGCTTTCGTGACTGCTAATGGACTGCCACTGACCGGTTGTCTGAAGGACGTCCACCGTCTTGCAAACTACAAACTTTTCCATCGATAAATCAAACATCATTTCCGATAAAAATCAACAGCACCCAAAGAATGTGTTCGCATATGACCCTGAGGTTGGGATCTCAATTGTAGTTGATTCGTATGGTTGCCGAATGTCAGTCATCCGTTGCGCCCAACGTGATGGATCGGGAAATTCCCATGCTGATTGCACGAGAGACTTAGGCTCTCACTCTCTCCTTGTTTAGAACGAGGGGTGCGCAGTCTTGTATCCAGTCTGTGACCGATTCGACCTAGGCAAACGAACGGATGGTTCAAAAGACTGAGATGATACAGAAAATCCAGTAATGTAATTAGGACAAAGTTCACGCGGGTTTAGCCAACCACGGAAACTGCTTCCCTTGTAAGGATCCTCCTTGCAACGGCCTGGATGGGAGGCATTTGATGCTTATTCTAAAAACTGGTTTGCCAATATTAGACCGAATAAACTTGTGATTGGTCTCGTTTTTGGACCAAGAAATCTTATTGTTTCGAGCGTTGTCAATCAGTACTCCAATCTGTACAAATCCCCATTTTTGCAATTTACCAATCGATCATGGGATACATTTTGTTATGAAAGTTAAGGATCTCTATTACTGAGATTACAAAAGTAGTTGGATCTGGAAAAACCGGTCCATATCAGCGGAAATTTTGGTGACAAAGCACCGGAAATCGGTTTGAAAAAGAGCTCATACTTCGTACTGAACACTGTGCTGTTATAAGGGAGTCTGTGAAGACCAAAGGTTCGATCTAAAACCCGTACTGAACTCCCCTTGACGGGAGGGGGCTTATGAAGTATGGCGGGAATCGACACCATTAAGCATGCGTGTATGTTTGATACACCTAGATTATCCTCTTGCTCCGCGGATATAGAATTCTTTGACAGGCAGTAACATCAAAAATGATGGCGAACCCAAAGCCGCAGTGCCTATTGATCACTCTGAGTGACGTTTACTTTAGAACCAGTTCGGTAACCTCATCCGACAGCTTCCATGGTTTAATGAAAGAAGAATGGGTGATCATGTTATGATCAGTGTTTAAAAGCCAGTCTTTTCACCTTCAGGTACAGATTTCGTTCGACAATAATTCTTGCGTTATTTTACCATCGAAACTAAAACTTAACGAGACATTAGTTGCGCAGATCTTTGAAAGTTAATCCCCGTAGGACGGAAGGTGTCTTTTGCTCTTGTATGGTATCTCAACACGGAAAAATCAGTAGTCATCACACTGGCTTAGTTATCGTCATTCTAAATCTAAAGTACAGTAGTTCTTTTTTAGGGCGGAAAGACAGTAGGATCAATTAGAATCGTTCTCTGGTTCGGAGAGCTGTACCTAAATATGTGACCTTTTTGACTGTGAGTTCGTCGTAAACCCACGTGGACTTTCCAAGAATTGTCTACTTTGCCATTCAAACAATTCCATGTGTCATACAGATGTTCTACACAGATTTACTCTCCTCCCCCCTAGGGTGCACTGAATGCAATACTTTGCTCGATTCGGATGGCATTGAATGCCACCCCATTGTAAATTTCCTATCCGATTGGCCCACCTATTTTTTACTGTTTATTTGTTCAAACCCATGACTGTGGTTCACACGTGATTCTGCACCAGCCTAGGAGGTACGAAGCTTCAGAGGTTTCATCACTTGTTACCCCATTACGAACACGAGACTTTTGTCTACGAATTCCTATTCACCTGTTCAACTGAATAGAACAAAGTTCAAACTGCAATAGCTCACTCGATACTGACATTCAAGGAACGTAAAATGCATGGTTGTTATGGTCTTATCGAGTTTCTCATATAAGAGGAGCTGTTAGGAACAGTGCAACTCCATTGCTAGATGAACTCACCTTCCACCTGTACTCAGTCTTGTTATGACCTTGGAATTCAGTCAGGCAAAAGACTTCAGTTCGCTCCAGGGGAATCTCGGTTTTCGAAAAGATATTTGGTTCTGTGAGTGGATAGCCTAGAAGCACTCTACAGCTGTTTCATTCTTGTTTGGAATCATCAGCACTGCGTTCTCACAAAACTCCAGAAAGTTTCGAACCCGCTACCTCTCGGCTAGCAGTTTGAACAATTAAACGTTCGGCCACGGGCGGCCTACCAGCTCTGTGATTAATTAGCACCTCAATCAGTCTATAAGTAGCTCAGAGAAATACTAACTTCACAAGGTCAGTGCAACTTCCCTCGAAAAGCCAGGTAATACGTGACCGCGTGATGCGGTTTTCACGATTGGAGGATGAGTGACGCTATATCCCGTCTAACTGCGAGTTAATAACTCCGGTGATCAGCCGCTCGTGGCCGAATGATTGAGTGTTCAAACTACTAGCGGAGATGTCGCAGGTTCAAAATCCCGTGGAGTCTCGTGAAGTGTGCACGGCTGAAATAGCTACACAGTGTTTTTCGGCAACTCAGCATAGACTGGCTTCACTTGTGGGACGAAATCTCAAATGAAAACTATCAAACCTCGTCACACTACCATAAATATTGATTATTAGGGGAAAACGTTGGGTTTTATTACCATACAGGTAATCCCGGTAACTCAGTCTTGATAGGTCACATGTGATTGGTTGGGACGCGTTGGCTTCTCGCAATCGGTCGCTTTTTATTTGGTGTGTTCCCATTGGCTTAAGTTCATTTTTGATTGGTGACTGGTCTGCGGTCGCCCTCGATTGTACGTCGAAGCGCCCGACAATTGGTTGACATGTGTTGAAGCCAATGCGTACAGTTGTCAGTTGGTCATGCTGTCTCCTCATGACGCGTTGCTGCCGCCGCACGCTCTGCATCACCCCATGAAATAAGTCAGTTTAAACTTTGTTGTAGCTAACTGCTGTCCCCGCTCCAGTGCCTTAGTGTCGGAAAAACACTCGCCAACAAGGGACATAACAACTTTATTGCGAACAAGCGAGTACAAAAGTTACAAGGGGTCTCGTGGACACTTTTGACATTGATTCAGGCTGTCTGATCGGCGTTTGGTGAACACCCATCATCATCGACCGGACTTCTATGAAATGCCTGAACCCTTATCATCTTTCAACATCCATGTACCTTAGTAATAAAAACTTACAGAACACCTGTGTAGCACACCTTGTCGTGATTTCATTCCCTCTTTAAATTCAGCCTGGAAAACGTGCATATGATAGTGGAACTGTCGAAAAAGGCGGCAGAACTGGCTCGAGATTATTCTCTTGAAACAAGAGAATTGGTAAAAGAAATGTATCCAGACTTCGAGCAGCCAGGTGAGTTAACAATTTGCATAAATATTGTTCAACTAGACACAAAGTGGAAATCACTTGGTGGCATAACTATGATGGTTTGCAGTGAAATCTTGAAACAAAGGTTTGAAGAAGAAAAACTTGATGGCGTTCTTCTCGGTTGTCTGAGGTATCACTAAGGTAGAAAAGTCAATCCCAGAGGGATCGTAATACCCATCGTTCCGTAGGGTACCAATAAGCTTCACACGTCAAAGGCAACCAGTGTAAAAGACTGAGAAATACTATAAACAGAGCCTGTGACATTCCTTGCACCCCGTATGATTTGAGCTGCTTGCGTATCTTTATTAACCTTTTTGATCTTGCTAGATCGCATGAAGGTATTTTGCAACCAGTTCAACTTGTATAAAACTCGAGTTCACACCTTCAACGGATCCATTGGAATGTGTTTTGAAAAAAGAACAGAACCACTTCATTTAGTAATACCGGTTATTCCTCCGTTTTTGTGATATTCACGAATATCTCACCACTCACCGTATACCACAGTCCCTAAGCCATATCACATGAAGGTAAAGCTCACTAATCGTGCGCTATTAGCATCGTAATGCATCAGCGTGGCTTTTTACGTTTGGTCGAATGTTGATGATAAAACTACCGCCACCACAAACACCACCACCACCAGCAGCATCACCGTCGCCACCATCACGACCACGACCACCACCGCCACCACGACGACCACTAGCGTCATCACCATCATCACCACCACCAACAATAACAACATCAGCACCACCGTCACCACCACAATCTCCATCATCACCAAGACAACGACCACGGGCACCACCACGACCACCATCACCACGATCGTCACCACCACGACCATTACCACGAATACGATCGCCACGACCAACACCATCACCGCAACCACCAAGACAACGACGATGACGATGACCACCACCACAACCAAGGCCATGATTATCGTCATCACCCTCTTAGTATACCGTCCTTTGGTCGCTATCTGGTATCCAACATTCGAACCACGTTTCCTGGAATCTGCACACTACATGTCAGTGTTTTTTTAACCTGAGAGTCAAAGTTGCAGCCCGTCCGCCATGAGAACAGTGTGCTGCTTTGACGCAGGATCCAATAAACTTACAAAACTGTGAATGGATGGTTGTTCCAGCTGCCCGTGCAAATTAACACAGCTGTCAGCTATCACAGCGAAAGTTAGCGCACTGCAGTGGCAGAAGAATGGACGTCAAAGGTTATCAGTTATCCGACCAACATGAAAACGAAATACCGTTAATCGAATATGATCGTCTTACTACAAACAATTGAAGGCTGTATACGTAACCTCTAGTGACAATGCCGTTTTTCCAAAACCACTTGAGTGGGTTTATTTGCATCAGCATGCAGAAATAAGTTTCGGAAAGTTCATAGCTCATCTGCTCCAAGGTCTTTTGTTACGTTGGTTGATCTAGAAGTTACCTCATCCATTCACAACAGGTCACTCCCAAGGACCATTACGAACACGGTTCCAATGTGATCAAAAGCGAGAGTGCTTAACTAAAGATTCGCAAGGTTTTCGTTGTCATTGGTAACGAAATAGGAACATGAATAGAAAAAAAATCGTCCAGCTGTAACACCCTTCCGGCGCTTAGCTGCCATGCCACCCGAAGGAAGCACGAGGCCTGGGATACTGCCAGGTTGCCCAAGCCTATACAGGGGAGGTCGAGAGGCAGTGGTCGGGTTCGAACCATGGACCTTCCGGTCAGTAAATTCGCGCTCAACCACTTGAGCCATCTCGCCCCAGACAAGACATCACACATAGACGACTGTAACTAAAATGGATCACGAGGAAGAAGATCAAACACTCAAAGATTCCTCAACTAAGGAGCGCCTAAAGTGAAAACAGGTAGCTAAGGTCATGGTGGACTTCCCTATAGGCTAAGATCCCAGAATAACAACACTAACTTGCTTGAAAAGCCTTATTCCAATGATGGGGCAAAGCAGAGGACAATCGACCTGTTTCACCCCAGGGATAACTCCGTTTATTATTACAAAGCCATTGGTTTTTATTAGACAGAATTGTTCGCTGCTCTTTGCATGATTCACTGCATGCGCAAATATGTTCGCTCTTGATTGGTCCAATTTCTGAATGATTCGGCAGCACTCGAGATCGATCGATCTTTTTTGTTCGAAGTCGCTGATTGCTTTGTACTGCAGTACTGCCTAAAACAGCTGGAAGTTGCTCACTAGAAGCTCCATTTCTCCTGAACTGAGGAGTTCTGCTGATTGGCTGGAGGGCAGTTTTTCAAATCCGTGTGACTATTAGCAGATAGTATTGTCAGCCTGTAGAACGCTTGTCTCAAATTAGCTTGGGTGTAGACTGGTAGCCGCACAAATACCACTTGGGTCCTGCATAAGTATTGACTTCGGTAATTAACTCTATCTGGTGGAAAAGGCCTTTCATCCCCTTGGGTCATAGCAACATTTATATACCACTTTTGTACCATTAGATATTTATTCATTTACTCATTTTCGTTCATCTACTTTATCCCATTTATCTATGTTGCAAGGCAAAAACCTATTGGCACTCAAAATGGGAGCTAGACGTTTTCAGGTTTTCACGGCAGCCACCAAACTGAGCACAAACATTTTCGTTGTATACTATGATTCAAAAATATATTCCGTCGATATCTAGATTCAGTTTTTAAAAATTCCACTGAGAGCGTTAAAGAACTCCTATATTTAAGGGACCTTATGTCACGCAGTGCTAGGTCACTACGCGTCGACGTGACCTCGACATGTTACAAAATATTTGTGGCAAGATTGAAAAACTCAGCGGACCATCAACTTTAAAAACCTGTTTAATGGGGAATTCCTGTGTTGGAGCCTGATATTCCAAGATCATTCCAGGATTTTCCGGAGGTCAGATAGATATTTTTCTGCGTTTTTGAAAGATATTGGGTTTGAAGTTATTGCTATACTTGTTGGAAAGGAAATGGGCGTCAGAAAGAAAGGAGATGACAGAAGAAGAACTACGGATCCGTGGCAGATAAGGTTTAAAAAATGTACTTTTTAGACGTAATACTATACTGTTAAGGTTGCTGAAAATTCTTCGACAGCCCACGACCGGTTTCGCCCACGTTGGGGCTCATCAGGTAGGCGCAGTCCCCGAGCTTCCGTCAATCTCACGTTCTACTTGAACCCAAACTGCAGAAATTAGCGAAATACACTCAATTGCAAACAAATTTGGTTTTGCGGGAGACTCACCTGGAACCCAGCTGAATCTCTCGTTTGTGATGTGCTGCACCAGGCTGCCTCATGTTTCAGTTGCTACGATATTCGAGATATCGCGATACATGTTCTGCTTGAACCGGTTCTGGTTGAGTCTCTCGCAGAACCAAATTTGTTTGCAAATGAGTGTATTTCGCTAAGGTACTCTTTGTTTTATTCTGCCCGTTGTGGATGAGGATAGCAGCTCGTTGTTATAACACCTTTGGTTGTTGGACACTGTCCAACAGCCTATTACTACTCCCGACCTTGTTCAGGCTCATCAGGTAGGCGTAGTCCTCGCGTTAGCACCATCCTAATATTCAAATTGGTGCATTCCGCCAAAGTGATCATCCCCGTAGTTCTATGTCCTAGAAGAGCGTGTCTTAGAACAGGGTGATTCTAGTCTGCAGAACTCCAAAGCTGTTAGCTGTAATATTAGGAAATATGTGGACCACCTAGAAAAGTTCCTCTTTTCACCCTTATTGAAGTTTTGTAGGAAGAACAGCTCTTATCCGAATTGAACGCTTCTTTTGTGGTCAGCCCACCGGATATGCTCCAACAGAACTGTACATCATAAAGAGCCTTGTTTTAGTTACTTGCTTTCTTTTAAGTAGTCAGAGTTAAAAATCCCATTTAATAGCGAAACACCCGGACGATTGCGCGAGGACAGGAGGACGATTGTTCAGACGAGAGTCATGTGAGTGTGTGTTCTTCAAAATCCCGCAACCACCAACACCTGAAACAACTGTATCCAGCATTTTCAAGCGTCTGTGGTGCTACCTGACTGGGAAGTCATGACTAGCGGGTCAATCGATGGACACAACCAAGGTATGTTACTGGGTCGTCGTTCGAGGCGTCGGGCGTCGGGCGTCAGTTCCGCCCACATTACTCAAGCGCCAACGTGTTCACCTGTTCAGATGTAAAAATCCTGATGAGTCCAGCGTGCGCTGATGGAGTAGTGGTAACACGCTCACCTCGCATGCCAGATGTGCGGAGTTCAAACCGCGGCACGGCCATTGGATATGCACTGCTGATGAGCTCTAATAAGAGCAAAACTTGAGTCCAGTGTGGACTCACCAAGACGATTGCGCGAGGACAGGAGGACGATTGTTCAAACGAGAGTCATGTGTGTGTGTGTTCCTGAAGGAAAGCCCAAGTGGAGCGACCATTCGTAGTTATGAATTTAAAGGAAAAATTCCTTACCGTATTTCCACAGGATTCTTTACCTTCGCCC
The DNA here is from genome assembly GCA_004794785.1 of Opisthorchis felineus. Taxonomy (NCBI): domain Eukaryota; kingdom Metazoa; phylum Platyhelminthes; class Trematoda; order Opisthorchiida; family Opisthorchiidae; genus Opisthorchis; species Opisthorchis felineus. The sequence continues at coordinate 278,616 of SJOL01000633.1, read as the reverse complement.
TTCAAATTGCAAAGCAGTCCATACCTAGATCTCCAGAGGATCTACAGGAAGGTACAACAAAACATTTCTCAAGGGGCCTACGTTAGTCTGGGACGCAACTTGACGCGATGGCGGATTCGGAAATTCCAAGAGCCTAGTCAAACTGGCCGAACAAATTATGATTATAGGATCGAAAATCCCTTCTATACCACCCCATCTTGAGACGCCCCTTATGTTTGAGGGGAAGGCATGCACCTCAAGATAATGACTCCCAGAGATTCCCTTTCGTCTCACTTGTTGCGGCATCAGTAATCGCGCTATATTCTGTAGCCATAGGATATTTATACACCATTTGCGGTGCCGTGTACGCTAGCTTAGACAGGCTCAACGTCGACAGTAATACTGTGCTTAACTGTCACACAACGGCGAGGAAAGAGAACCATAGTAAAGAGTAGGAAGAAAGAGAAAGGCGGCAAACGTCCTATGCCCTTGGGGGAAAAGGTCAAAGATGGGTTGCCCACCACTTCAGACAGCGATTCCGTAAACACAGCTGAGTACCTTGTCGACAGGACATCAGCGGAATTAGCTCATCACCTCCTGCAAGCTTTAACCAACAGAGGCACAGTGTATAACGACAGACAGACCTTTTTTCATCAGTCCGAGTGAGGGATATCAGCAGACTTGCCAGCTGGAGTGGTTACTCATTTCGTCTCTCCACATAAAAGGAGAGTGATGTAGAACCCAGGGAGATACAAAGTTTGTACAACAACCCGTTTGACATTGGGCGCCTTTATCTTGTGCAGCTGTTTATGGCTTGTTTCGCTCGAATTTTTTGCTGTTGCGGAGAGTGTGTAGCCCATATTAGATAATATACATGAGCAGTGGCATGTGCCTTTTTGACACTTGCAACATTCGACTTTCCTGAGTTGGTTGCTCGCCATGGGTGACACCAATAAGCTCCTATTCACGTTCACATCACTCGTTTGAACGGTCGCTCTGCCGCAATCATTCTGGTGAGTCCGAAACACGGGAGGGGGGAAGAAGTCGGTTCTCGCCTTTATCAGCAGTGGATAGCCTTGGTCGTGCCGGTCTTTCAACTTCGGACACATGACGTGCTAGGCGAGCGTGTTACCGTTGCTCCACCAACGCACGCTGAACGGAGCCGAATTATCCGGTCTGAACAGGCGAGGTTGTGCGCGCTTTAGCAATGTGATTGGTTGGCCCGACGGCTAGAGCGATGACTCAGTAACTGTCCTGGTTGTGTGATCGATTGGTCTGTCTGTCAGAACCTCCCAGTCAGGTTGCACCGCAGAAGCTTGAAACCTACTGGACAGTTTCTGAATTATTTGTAGGTGGTTGTGGGATTTCTAGAAGACACGCAACCACGTACAACTAAACTTATATTTCCTCGACCTATTTTATGCAGTTTGACCACAGCTGACATCAAGCGTAACACTTATAAGCAAGGGGCTAGATAAGTGCGCTTTAGGTCATGACTATCCACCTCGTGTGCTTGATAAAACAACAGTAAAATTTAAAGAGAGATTATTGGTTCAAACTCCTACATTTGGGAACTTTAATCTCATCTACTGAACGGTTACTTTCTCCCTGCGGTACCTTTCGATGAGATGACATTACTTCTATGAACCTGCCCTGGTTTTCAAGCTAATCATTAAAGTTCCTGTGGGCAACCTTCTAAAAGTTCCAACAACGGAGCCGACAAACTTAAAGGGAGTGTAGTTCGCCTGGGAAAAATCGAAAGGTTTTGTTTGGAATATGGCTGAATCTATCTGAGCAATCTATCTAACAAAACCAGGAGCTGAAAAATGAATCTGTTCCTGTGTTGGATACTATAGAAGTGCAGAATGGTTGTAAAACGAGGATTGTTTGAGTGTATCCAATGCAGTTCTGTCATTGGTTAGAAAGACTTTACTTTTCAAAGGCTCGTCAATACACTTTTCCACCTCACTTACTTGGGTTTTTCTGGTCGCTGGTTGATTAGACTTATCTACCGACAAAAACGACTTGCTGGGACAGAAATGAGCCCTTAAGCAGTTGGAACCAAACAGCAGATGGCGTGTAAACCCAGAGAGAATCGATCATTCTAAATTGCTTTTTGCCTAATCACTGTTCATTGTCGGAAAAACTACTTGTGGCAGACGGAAAAATCTAACTCAATTGAGATAGCAAGCACTTCCGAAATAAGAATGCTGAGCACTAATCAGAGATTAGATCTACATGAAGAATTCGACAGTTTCACGGAAATGTGTGGTTTAGAACACGACAATGTGTGGGCTGTGATCAATCAGTGGGCAGACTGGAAAAACTGGATTTCACTAGGGGAAAAGCAGACAAAAATGGAGTTTCCGTGCGCAAACTTGGTTCTTCAGGATGTTGGGAAGCAAAGCAATTGCGGAGCATTTGCCTCATGGCGGAATATGCCTACCAGCTTTCATCTGGTCGTACACTTTTCGAAGTAAATAAACACCGCCAAACCTACGGTGGATAAAATTGACATTTTTGTTACCTGTCTCGATACCCAGCCTTTCGACCAAGGATTTTTCTTATGAAATCAGGAAACGAAGTCCCTGTTCAATAGTTAATTTAACCCATACGAGTCAGCATTCTCGATCGACTTCAACCTGGGCAGCAACATTGTTTCAGTAAATGAAAATACTAGTGTAATTTTTTAAAATAAATACAGATTTAATTGCACAAGTCAGTTCGATCTATGCTGAAAAGCCAGAAACACCGCACAGCTGTTTGTCCGGGTAGGAATCTTCAGAAGTGCGCATCGTGTGATTCGAACCCTTAACCTCCAGGCTAGTAGTTGAAGACCATACCGTCAACACGTGAAGAATCCTTCAGACTGCTGACCAGTCCACCATCGCTGAACGGCATGAACGTTGACTACTCGCCAGGAGGTTGACGATTCGACTGTCTCGAGATATTCTTGAGATGCTCACTGCTGACGATTCCCAATAAGAATGAAACAGCCGTACAGTTCTCCTCGGCTTTCTAGCATGGATTGGCTTTACTGGCAGGAAGAACTATCTAGTTAAAACTTGTTTTAAAATCTCATACTGGCGAAAATTACCCTGATTTTAAAGAAAGCGGAGGGAGGACTAGTTACATAAATTGGTCCAAACCGAATATCCGAAAAGATCTGTAGTGAAACCTACAGCGCGATGCGCTGTGGAGCGTTGGCCGTCAATCTCACGTGGTCTAAGGACGCTCATAGGAACATGCTGGATTACAAAGTCTCCTATTTGACAAATTTACCTCTGTAACAGATCAGTTATATTCCAGCAGTCACAGACAGTATTTAGCCCGAACGAAGTCTTCCGAACTTCTAGATAGTCTAATAATTGCCCGGTCATTTTCTCCTTGCAATACTCTGAAAGGCTGGCGAAAAAAGCTTACTTTCTACTTTTTAAAGGAATCAAATATTTAGACGACATGGTACGCCTCATGCGTGTTACAAAACGTGGGAATCTGGCCTTCGAATCCGCGTTGGAAGCTGCGCAAGGCGTACTAGCTGGAGGTACCACAGGACTGACAGTAGACCCAAATGCCAAGCAAGAGTCGACTGGAGAAGACGGCAAAGAGTTTGAAATGGACAGTCGGCGATCTAGCAGAAACCTCGAAGTGGGCACCAAAGGCAGTCTGATTTCTCGAGCTGGATCTTATCGGATTCGTCGTCTGGCCAAAGGTAAAGCCGCTGATGGAGAGAGACCAAGCAATGACCAGGACAGGGGTCAGAAATCAGAAGGTCGGACCAACCTGTACATTTCCCCAGATATGGTGAGTTACTGGGTTTTTTTCTAAATTTCACTTCGGAGCCTTTGGTATCCTTTCCATAAATAAAGGCTCATTCATAACCAAATGACGGCATGTGTCTGTACTCATCTTCGGAAATTGCGCTTCTGACTGTTGATGGCATATTTAAAAAAAAACCAGAGATCAGCGCTGATGAAAGAGGAAAATCAACGTAAAATGAGACGATTTTTGTCTACATTCCGCTCTCAGTTCCGCATCATCATTCTACCTATGTCAAGTTCTTCACCTGCAAGTGACTAAGCATTTCACTAATCAAGCAGTAAAACGTCAAGTTATCCTCAGTGCCTCAAAAACAGGCTCAGTTACGGAAAGATCTTGTGGCCATCTTGGCTCAATGTTAAAGATGGCTCTAAAATCAATGAAGAAGTGAATCGATGGAACCGAGAATCACAAGCAAACCAATACGTTGTTCTCACAAAAAATGCATCCGATGCAGTATTCCCTACTACGGTGAATGGGGCAAACACCAAAGGGGGGAGCACTGGACTCGAGTTTCAATCTCATTAGAGCTCATCTGCAGTGCATGTACTTGGCCGTGCCGGGCTTTGAACTCCGCACATGTGACATGCGAGGCGTGTTACCTCTACTCCACCAGCGCACCCTGGATGCATTGTGATTAGTCAACAAAAATTCATCGCATTCTGGACATGTTCATCAGGGTGTGGTAGATGTTTTTTTGCTTCGACAAGAGTATTGTTCAAGACATCCGGTATCCTTGTTGTCCTATCCATCCACTATCTTGAGAGTCGAGCCCATCCAACTCAGCCATGTCATGTTCCGGTATAAACGTTCACCTCAGCTCTCGTGGGTTGATGTGCGGTAGGTTGTGTATGCGTTTGGGGGCTGCACGCGGGAGAAAATTTACCTAGAACCTGATTCCGTGTGGAAATGAAATGAGCATTTCAATCAAACGCTTTCACCTTACAGCGAGTTTGGTGGTTTGAAAGCTACCGAAAGCATTTCCCCCATTGTTGTGGATTCATAAGGGTAACTGCGGCAGGACAGGATAACAACTGTTCATATGAACGGGAATTCTACAACTCCCGCAAACAGCCACAACTGATCAACAATTGTTCAGCGGGTTTCAAGTGTCCGTGGCGCTACCTGACTGGGAAGTTCCGTCAATCGATTGACACAACCATGACAATTGGTTGGTCGTCGTTCGGGCGGCCGGTTAAACCAATCACGTCGCTCAAGTGGGCACGCGTTCGCTTGTTCAGACATGATTATTCAGATAGAGTAGTGGCAACATGCTCGCCTCGTCTATTAGATTTGGGGAGTTTAAACCTCGGCTCGGTCAACGAGATGCACTGGATTCGATTACTATAAGTTGGGAAATGTCTCAATGACTAAGTTGAGCTGAAACTAATGAAGTATTTAGTTGTCAGCGGTTTAATTACCTGAAGTCCTGTCGGCTTCAGTTTTCAGTTTGTTCTATCCACCAAGCAAAATACGGCCATTGGGCGCTTCTTAATACTGGATAGGTCTGTGATCCACCCCCACTCAGTGTTGTACTTCCTATGACAGCAGACTATTGTACACTGAACTAGAGTGCAAGCATGGCCACCTTCGATGTCGTGAAACAATGTCACTTTTCTCATGTTGTTAGCATCCGGACAGAATGCCAAGCCCATCACCCACTCAGCCATTGACGTTGGTGGTACCGCAAATAACGAACTACGATACCAGTTCACCAACAGATTACGCTGACTATCCAGCCTATGGGACACAATTCCGTGATTACAAAAACCCAATGTATCTCAACATTCCGGGTGAACAAAGCTTGTTGGACCCAGTGGACTCCAGAATCCCTGTAAACCACAATGATCACCCACGTCCCGAAGGGACAAATATCAGTCGAAGTCCATCGGTCAAAACTACCTACGTCGAGATCCCAAGAAGTAAGCTGATTGCCGCAAAAAGTCCAAAAAATCTGGCTTCAATGAAGGAGGCTTTGAAAGTTAAATTTTTCATGAGTATTCTTTTGAAAGTGCTTTTTACAAAACGCTGAATAGACCAGGCAGTCACCACAATAAATCAGCATAGTGCAACTCAAAGTGTAGTTATAGCATCCAAAGAAGAGTGGTACCCAGAATCAGAATCACAATTTTCAAGTCGAAAGACAAATAATTTGTACAGCTTGTTTTGCTCTAATTACCTTCTCGAAACTAACGACTATGGGAGAATACTCATTCAAACCCTTTTAGCGTTCAGGGGACAAACCGGCTGAAATTCCAGGTTACGATAACCTATCATCAGGTTCGAAATGTACAAACATTTGCCACTCGGGACTTTTGATGGTTGTTAGTTCTGGGACAAAGCATGGCCCCACAGAGCCTCGAACACGTCAAACTGGACCACCCGCACAGCAACAGAGGCCGCAGACGCTTGGATCATGTGGCTGAAAGCTGTTTCATTGCCAATGAACCAGGCAAATCTCCGAACATAAGCGTGGCTCTTAAAGTGGAAATTTTATGCGAGTAGGTTGAGATTCTAAATGATGGCTGACAGCCTTTGCCCTTGTGGAGAAAAACCAGTGCTTTGTCAAACAGGAAAAGTTACTGGCGCCTCAAAAACCCATAATGAAGCCTTGGTGTCCACCTTGAGAGTAACTAGTATCTATTCTGTGAGTGAGTGTCCAACATTGAACGTCTTACGGGTAGATTATTTCGTTCGAATGGTTTGTAACTCAGCGAAACTGTGGGCGGGATATTTCTTCGTAGCATCGTTTTTCCTCTATTTTGGCGTCAGCAAGCAGACATGTGTCTAACAGGTCATGTGATGGCACCCTCGCATGACCGTTATTGACCCACTGAAATCATGTGAATTATTGGTCAGCTTAGTGACGAGTGGATGCACCAGCCATGCATGCTTGTGGTGGTTAGAAGTGAGTCTGACTGGAGTTTGGGATGTTGAAAGCATACAAATGGTTTCAAAGTTGGCTCAAATTTCCACCGAAGTTTAGAATGAACCGAAGATTTGACCAATGCATGAGGCCAACATGGGCCAATAACAACAGCTCCTTGCTTTCAAAAAGTTTCAGTTAAACTTGTCACATTTCGTTTCTCATTTTTCTGATCACATGGCTGTTCTAGGTCTCCAAATCTCCATGGAACTTATGTTCCTAATATTCAGAAACCCTACCACAGCCTCCCGACCACTCAGTTCTATACGTGTGGTTACTGGCGTCCGTTCAAAATTTGGTGGATCAATAGCTGAAGTGGTTAACAGTTGTCACGTGACTGTCTCATGAAGGCGAACTGGTCCGGTAAACCCCAGTGACACGGCAACTCTACAAGTAATAATAAAAACAGGAAATGATAAAGCCTGATGCAGCATCAGTTGTAAGTGTGCTGAAAACTCTTCGACAGTCCACCCTTCTCGTGGTCAGCCAAGTAAGCGTAGTCCCAGAGCTACCGAGTGACACGTAGAGAAGCGGCCCGAATCGACTCGAAACAAAGTCGATCCCAAGCTTTAATAGGATGCATTAGTAAACAGAAACGAAAACAGACATCTAAACTGGGTCGTTCGGTCGACGATCGCCAAAACACCTCGTGCACGCACCATGAGCGCTAACGAACCAATAGGTGTCGGTCCAGGCAGGGAAACGGTTAGACTGGACCCAGTGGCACGGTGAAGATCGGGTCGATGATACATTAGGAAGCGTGCCTGAGAGCTCACCGATTCAAGTGACTCATGTTCCAGGTTGGGGTCAAGTAACTTAGGCGCGTTAATCCCGAGAAAGGGATGGGGACTTGCACGGTGAGGAATACTAGGGAAACGATGAACTGTAGCGATTGCGGAGAATGTCTGCAGAAAATTCTCTGCTTGCACAAAGCACCGTAAAAGCGGTAAAATAGACTACCCATCGACCAACATGATGAAGTCATGTAACGACACTAGTCTCACCGTTAATCTACGGTCACGATTATTGGAAGGAATGACGCCATGAATGGGTGCGTCGTCAGTTGTATTTAACACTGGAAAAGTTAATTAAAACCTTAATATCTATAGAATAAACAAGGATAATACAATGAGGTAAATCACATTTGAGGGAAAATAACCTCAAGTTTACTAATATTCACTGACCACTAATCAAGTTTCGTTGTCGTGGCCTCGAACACGTATACTCTAGACAAGACCGTTCGTTTGCTCATTTCTGACTGTTTGAACAGACATCCGTGTTTAAACACGAATCATAAACTGCTGTCGTAAACGATACTCTTTTTGATTTCAAAAATGATGGGAAGTGCTAATATAGCTAAGGGTAAAATAACGGACAGTTGTCACAGTTTTTTTTACCATTTCGTCTAAGGGAGACAAATATGTCTGAGCAAATACATACATCTAAAAACTAATTTAGTTTTAACCGCAGACTCAACTGAATCCCAACTGGATCTCTCCTTTATGCTATCTTAAACAAAAACATTCAGCCGGGTTTCAGCTGAGTTTCCAGGTAACAACAAGTTAAATTCCAAGTGCATTTTGTCGAATGCGGCCAATTTGGGTTCGTTTGGAACATCAGATTGATGGGAACTCGGGGACTGCGCCTACCTGACGGGTCACAAGAAGGGCGAAAGTGGTCGTGGGCTGTCGAAGTGTTTTCAGAAACTGTGAGAGTAGTGCGTTTCATCGAGAGGACTAAGATATCTGTCTGCCAAATATGAGATCTCTTTTCAGTGTAACAAGGTTAGAACCAAGTGAGTACTTATAACACAAGCGGGTACGATTGAATCACGTGAAAGCCCTACCAGAGTCAGAAGGTATGCAAGCCTGGGACGCCTTGATAGAGTCTGAATCGTTCACTCTTTCTGTCCACTATGGTGGATACAAACAGTTTTTTTGTCCTTCAGCCATGAGTAGGAGTCGTCGCGCTTTGCATCGACCAGCATCGTCACATGTAGACACAGAGGAAGCATTGACTAGATCAGTGAGGTAACAATGTTTTTAGAATTCTGTGCTCACCAGATCAAGACAGAACCTAAATACAGTCAACGGTTTCCTTGAGTGATGCGTGCCAACAGTCTCAATTTTCCCAGTTGAACGGAACGAGAAAAAACAGGAAATGAATGCACACGTACTGGACAAAGTTATCTAACCACTCAAAATGTGTTCAGAATAAATAATTATTCTGAAAGTTCCGTAGAAAAAACGGCTCATCTAAAGATTATATCTATTGTCGGGATTTTTATTGGAAATTCCCCTGTGAACATGAAACTCCGCTCAACAACAACAACAAGGTAGTGAGATGCACAGAAGTAGTCCATTTTTCGAAAGGTCCGGGTCATTTGCGATTAATGATCGCTGTGTTTACTAATTCGCTTAGAGAGAGACCCGTGTTGGTTAGGCAAGTTGAACACGAACGAAAGAACACTTGTCCAAAAGACCTGACACCATGTGAATAGAACTCAGGCACCATTTCCAACTACAATGCATTTGATGGGAATGAGTCACCGAGTTAATTCCACTCATCCTTCCAGTCCAGTGTGAGATGTAATCACTCAAGTAGATGGGAATTCCTCTGGTCAATATCGATTAAAAGTTGCAGGTCATTGTTTTGAGTACACGAAATCTATGGGGTGACCCACAGATCGCCACGGTTTTATTAGGTGGGTGTCTTTATACACGACCCACTTAGGTTGATTGGTGTGTGTTGATGTGTATTGTATTTGTTTGGTTTTTTGTTTCATGTTATACGCCTTTTTTGTTGTGGAGGAGCATGTGTGACATGGAAACATGGTTGTTGTCAATCCATTATTTAAAGTGTGTAATATTCGGTTATTTTAGCCGTATAGAACTTTTTATTCAAATGTATAGGTTTTATTCTTCGGTATTCAGACACCATTTATAGCTTGACCTACTGGTAATCCTTCGCACTGATGTCTTCCATTCAGTTACTGACTTACACCCCGAGTCCGAAATCCCCAGCGTGCCACTATCCAAGCTGATGACCAACACAAATCTCCTCACCGACCATTTTGGTCAGTATTCAGCCCCCATTGGACAGGAACTAGACCAAAAGACACAACAACATTCTCCGACCAGTCACTCAGGTGCAGCACAACCACACCCGTTGGACGGCCCCCTGAATCCTCAGTCGCCGAGTCAGCTAACTTCGACTTCAGTCGAACCTAACCCTAATGTCCTCGTTCGAAGACGCACAGTTCCTGTGTTTCTCACCCAGCGTCCAATCCTATCCAAGCCACAACGAAATATGAAGAACGTTTCAGATGCTGAGGTGAAACGGGTAAATTTGCCATTCCAAGGGAGTTCCTTGGGAACTTTTTTCGAAATATCTCGAATCCTAATGTGACATCAATCAACTGACATTTGCTTTCCATTTTTATGTGCAGAATCACCGACCAGATGGTCAGGTAAGCCCATTGCAGCACTCTCCAACCTCTCTCGCACCACCAACTTCCAGCGAATACAGCATAGTGACTAACATTCACCGAGATCAAGTATTATGTAGCCGAGGTTCCGCTGAATTGATCAGAGAAGAGACTGAGGATGCAGACATCTATTTGGTGGACGAAGGTGTCCGAAAAATAATGCACCCCCAAATCAACTATACATTGTACTCACAAAGGAAAGGAGATAAAGCGCGTGCGGAACCTCCGATCCTGAGCAATGCGCTACCAAGCACGAATAAACAACCACTGGCGCTCACTTATCACGAAGAAATACCCAAATGTGCACGAACGGAGGCTGGCGTACCTGAAAAACTGTCCATACCCAGTAGTAGAACCGTAAATGACCTACCTGTTGTGTCCAACGTACTGCTTGAAGAGGTTCAAGACGAATTGCCGGCGCTCCCAACCAGCTTCAAGGAATCACGGTTGGAACTGAGACAGGTAAATTGCCAAAGTGATTTGTAATTGACGCCAAGGTGGTAGCTCAGGTTGTAGTGATTGTCATTGATTTATTCGCTGAGCTGGGCTGTTTGGTTGCAACCGTTTCATTATCAGTCGGGTGAGACATCATCAGTGCTTTGTGAGTGGAGGTGCCTTGAGGTTGGAAGTGCCTTCCAACCTCTGAACGCAACGCATCTCAACGCAACGAATACCGATTATATATTCCGTAGTCATCGACGGTTGGCTTGTAAGAACATCTACGGTAATCTGCCATTTATTGTAAGGATAAAGCATTTGCCGATACAGTAAGTTACTGGAAAGAGTGACTGGGTAGATCTCTCGCCTGATCATGTATAGAGTACGGCCGAAAGTGGTGTAATTTGTTGAACAATCTCAAGCTCGGGTCTTGTGTGGAAGGGCTGGGTCGTTATTGAACGATTGCTTCCAGTATTCCCTTAATCGACCAGGTCTTTGGAGGGAATAGGGCTATCTAACAAAGGCTGTACAAATATAATATGATTTGGATTTGCACAATTCAGAGGGCTTTAAAAGGCAAACGGTTCTGATCGTCCACTCGAAAAATCAATAAATTCGCTTCTTTCATCTTTACGCTTTATCTTGTTCACAAATCTCGGGATAATTGCAAGGATTTCTATTGAATATTAGAGGATACGTCAACACAATCGCTGAAGACTGTGTACTCCGAACTTTACTGCTCTTTAGTGGGAGGTCCGGTTATTCAAGTCAGCTAAAAACCTTCTATGAAGTTTTGAAAAGGGGGTAATAACCAGGCAGAATTGTTGCCTATTCACTGTAGTTCGCATCTCACGCAGATTGGAGAACCTTGTGTTTTACAGACGTGGTACACTACTCATAAGGTTGCTAAAAACTCTTCGGCAGCCTACAACTGGTTTCGTCCTTCTCGAGGCCCATCAGATAGGTTCATTCCCCGAGTTCCCGTTCTACTTGAACGTAGATTGGACAGATTTCGAGGAATATTCTCACTTGCACACGAATTTGACTTCGGCAGGAGACTCAGCAGAATCCGCTTATGGTGGTCCGTTTCAACTGAATGTGCTGCACCGGGACGCCTCATGTTTCAGTTGGCTCGGTATTCGAGATATCGCAATACGTTGCTATCTAGACGTAACATTGAAAAAAAAACGGACTATCGTAAGCGAGAGATACAGCCGGATCCAGTTGAGTCTCTTGTCAAAACCAGATTCGTGTGCAAATGAGAGTACTTCTCGAAATCTTGTGTTTTGATTTGCGCAGTAGATTACCTAGTTATATTCAGATCTCGAAACAGAAGAGAAGAACTGTGACATGTAAACAATCAGAACCTGCCATGGTGTATGTCGAACCGTTCTCGTGGTTGTCCTGGAGATAACCAGCGTTCAGGCTCACAGCAGCCTTAGGTGTTTCGCTGCTCCAAGACTCTGGGTTGCAATGGACAATATCGAATAGTGCGATTGTATCCAAGACTGGAACGCACACAGTCCTTGCGTCTGTCACTTTTGTGGCCAGCTAAACAGATTGAGCTACGTCAATGATAACTGACGACGCAAATAGGTGCACTCTCGCCCTCCATAGGGCTATTTGGCTGGTTTCGGCACACGATGTTGGTGTAACCTACCGTATCCTTGACGGGAACAAGACAATATCTGCAAGAAATCGGTAGCTTTTACTGCTTCATTTTGGCTTTCACAACCGACCGCATCAGTCAACAGGTTGTCCGTTCATTTTTATGGAGCTATTTGTGAGTGGCTTTTTGTCAGTAAATCCTTTTGCCCACCGTCCGTGTATGTACGCTGGTTAGGTTGTTTGGGTACATGCTGAGGCCATAATCTATCTCTCGGTGCCTAGAGATCAACGGAAGCTCAGACGTGCTCTTTATCTGAAGTGGTAACGTCTACTGCTGGTAAGTATGCGCATGCTACATCCTTCCACTTACGGGAAGGACTGAAGAATGGAAGCCTTAAGCGCTGATCTCATATCGTTCCGTCACAAAGGGTGGTCGAAATGGGGAAAACCAACCACCAAGTGAGGGCTACTCATCCTCCCATTCAGCCGGTCGAACGGTTAATTGCTCAAGCACTGGCCGGGTGAAGACTGCTGCCGAATCCCGTTTGTGCATTGGTCGGTTGGTTCATTCGGTCGAAGATAATCTCTGAGATAGACAACAAGTCTGAGGCAAACGTTGCTGGTGGCCTAAGGAAATTCGGGAAGTTTTAATGGACATTTCATTCTATAAGTGAAGCCAATATGTGCAGAAAAACCAAGAATCGCTCCACAGCTGCTTCATCCTTATTGGGAATCATCAGCGGCGCGCAGCTCCCGAAAACCCAGTAAGGAGTTTCGAACCCACGATGTCCCAGTTCGCAGTTTGAACACAACCGTTCGGCCATGATTAGCCAATCAACAGTCTGGATAGCTCACGGGATTTAGTACCACACTTTCACTCAATCACGGAATCCACATCAGGTGTTCATGTGATGGCTGGCTCCCAATGTGGATGAAACAGCTGTACAGTGCTTCTCAGCTTTTCAGAATAGAATGGCTTCACTTACAGGTCGACGTGAGCATTAGAATAACCAGGTCACAAACAACCAGTGATTTCTGTGCGTGGTTCTCATAAAAGTTACGACACAAGGTATAAGAAAGCAGTAACTAACTCAAAAGGATACAGAGAAAAACAAAAGTCCGCTGTTTAAAAACAAATAGGGTGAAATTCATTACGCAAGGGTTAAGAGGCAGGAGGTCACTGCCAGCGATTACATAATGGCGGTCTGTTCTGACTTGCAATCGCCAGCCGATTAGGCCTCACTGCTCGTATGGTCTGCTTTTGCGGGCAACCGGGCGGATATCGCCTCAGCAGCACCTATCAGCTAAGTTCCGGTGATTCGTTGTAGGTGGTTGCGTGATTTGTAGAATTCACGTCCACATCATCCTTGTGTGGACAGTTCTCCTTCTGTCCTGGCGCAATTATTCTGGTGAGTCCACATGGAAGAGTCCCGCGCTTATTAGAGCTCATTAGCAGTGCAGATCCTTGGTCATATCAGGGTTTGAACTACGGACATCTGACCTGCAAGGCGAGCGTGTTACCACTACTCCACCAGGGCACACTAAACCCACCTGAGTTATTGCGTGTAAATAGTCGAACTTTGTGAATGGTTTGCGCGGCCGGTCGAACGAAGACCCAATAACTGTCTTGGTTGTGTCGATCGATTGAACTGCCTGTCAAGATTTCCCACGGGCGCTTGAAACTTGCTGGGCAATTTTCTACCAGTTGTACGAATGACTAGAATCGATCAAACGAATACCAAATGAACAGAAATTGGGGTTTTTAATTTCAAGTAGGATCCAACTTGCCAATGTTAACGGATACTCTCGGTCGATTACCATGTTGTAGAACAACGGTTGATTGTCCTGGTTGGGCACTCGAGTACACACAAAAATTGGTTGCAAACTGCTGTAAACTGTCCTGTAGTTGCACGCTCAGAACAGACTCCGACCGGAAGATTACCCGTACATTTACCGATGAATAAATCTATTCTGTGTTTGTTCGGAGCCTCTGTGAAATCACGTTTGGGGGGAAAGCGGATATTAACCGCCTTCTTCTCGGTTTGCGAGCTACTGAATGTGTTGTTCTTTTTACAAAATGCATTGAGTATCTGTTCTAGATGAAAACGTCGTCTGTTGTTTTATCTGAGCTCGAGATGGCTCGGGGGATTAAGGTGCGAGCCTACTAACTGAAAGGTCCATAGTCCAAAACCCAACCACAGCATCACAACCACTCCTGTCTAGGCTTGGACAAATTGGTAGTATCTCAGCCCTCGTCCTTCCTTTATATGGTATGGCATTCAGGCACTGACAGTGTGTCACAGTTAAACGATAACTGTGGCTTTCGAGCAAACATTACCTTCTCTATCAGCCTCCGTGTGACATTCCCATTCTGGTTTAGGAGAACAGAGCTATCCTCATTCCTATTCTGTTCCCTGCGCACTGTTCTCTGAACGGGTCCTCGTTTATTCTGACTCTAGGGCAAACTTGATATTCCAGTTGGTGTTTGTCAGAATCCCACTAGGGATGAGTTCACTCGGAACGAAGCTGATTACGTCATCGACACAAGTCTTGACCAGTGTCTTCTAAGCTGATAACTTTTAGGGGGCCAGTAACCAGGAGCAACAACTGTAAAATTGAATTATGAACTTGTGTCAGAATAACCTCATGACGAAATCAGATCACGCACTTTTCATGTTGCACAGTATGTAATTCTGTACAAAGTTTACTTAATTGTTTCTCCTGAATCTCTGGGATCATCCGTTTGTTTGGCAAGAACTATTTGCTTAGCTTCGGTGGCCTTGTCATTAAGTTATACGGCTGATGATTCCCAGTAAGGACGAAACAGCTGTAGAGTGCTCCTCGCTTTTCAGCGTAGAGTGGCTTCACTTAGAACACGAAATCCCAGTTGAACACAAAGTGATACGTTTCAATTATTCGTAAATGCAAAGTCGGAAAAAAAACTTAAATCAACAGAACCACTGCTCTGTTTTTTAAAAAAAATCCATATTTACTCCTGGTATGAGATACGACCTAGCTTACAAAACATGCGTCCAGTAGTTCAAAAATTCAAACTTTACGCGATAATAACCGCTTGGGCAGCGGTTATTTACCAGCCGGTACAAAGAGCGACCACGTGATTAATCTCATTCTTTACAGTTGTTTGGATTGACACGTTGCTTCCACTCGTTTACACTTACGTTTACCAGGGCGGAGCCCGTTACAGCGTTCCGAACGTGGGCGACCATATGCAACACACCATACCGCCAGGTCTATCTGCGGACGAGCTGCTTCAATTAACAAAGGAATCCGAGGCAAAACGAGCCGAAGATTTGGCCAGAAGAAGACAAGGTGAAATTGTAATTCACTTCACTGATTTGCTGGTAAGTTTTGGTGTTTTTTAAAAAAACACAGTGGGACTGTTAGCAACTTTTTGATGATAAACTGTCATTTGCTAGATTGTGAAACATCCTGTTGATTTGGAAGAATTCGCCTTCAGACACTGGATTCGAATCCCATGGAATCAGTAATTTAGTTAACTCACTACAGCCGTGAAAGACAGAGCACTATTACAAGCTTAGATGTGTTCAGATCTAATGTGCCAGCTTGCGGGGGAACAGTCTATGTTGTTAGCCAACATCGTCAGACCCTACATCAGTAATTTGTGCCAAATTCCAACACCCCTTGTGCTGGCGATGTGCATGAGTATTGGTGTTGGGAGAAAAACCCTTCACCTTGAAGCCGCTTACTAGCAAACGCCAACTAAACGGTTACAAACCATTGGACAGGAAACTAAATACCTCATATGCACCTTATTTTTAAAAACTGAACATCCTCACAAGTTTTCTTGAACTTTCGTGGATATTCATTGACTATCACGCAGTTGCAAACGAATGCTGCAACACACTTCCACAGGTTCCGTAATAAACCCCATGGGGTGCACCTTCCATCAGACGCGAGGCTGAGTTACGAGAAAACCGCATACTACTCGCATGCCTCATCAGTAGTATCCGCCGTTACACTGGTAGCTCAGGTAGATTAATTGGCTGCTGATCAGGTGGCGGTTGATCCGTTCGTCGGGCTCTGCAACTGGCTCGCAAACGTTTCGTCACCAAGCGAGGAGATATCGGGGAGATACGTGAGGTGGCCCACCCAACAGCACGCCGACAAAGTCTCCTCACAGGATGACGAAACATTTGCAAGCCAATTGGCAGGCTACACGAGTAGATTCTCTTCCACCTTCTCAACAGCCATTAAGCATGCCGGTCTGATGTCAGGCGGTTTACAGCGCCTCAGAAACTTCGCCATTTTACGCCCAACTTCACCAAAACTTCAGGTAAGCGGCTACTATCTAACTAGCCCTTCTAGTTAGGTTCGCAAATATTGCACTCCTTTGGAACTGTCAACCAGTTTTGCCAGTTTTAAGCAACTCCTAATCTGATCAACCGGCCTAGCTAATATCCCCATCTTTTGACAATTTTGCACAAATTTTCATAAATTATACCGTTAGGAAAACAGAGATTTCATTTCCATGATCTGAATGCCGCCATTGAAGATTGAGTGGCGCTATGTCCTGTCTAGGTGAGAACTAATCAAACTGTCGATGAGCCCCTCGTAGCCAAACGGTTAGGTGATGAACCACTGGTCGCGGGTTAGAAACTCTGAGTTTTTTTATTGAGATGCGCACTGCTGAGGATTTCCAATGAGGATGAAACAGCTGTACAGTGCTTCTCGGCTTTTCAGCATAGATTGGCTTCATTGACAGGATGAAATCTCTATTGGACACTGAAAAGTCTAGTGTTCTTGGTGGTTTATTCTTTTGACTGTCAAAACAGCGGTTAGAAAACTGCTAACAATTACAGTCTCTGGTCCCTCTGAGAAGCTGAGCACTCTGGCTGGCAACTTATCGCCGTCAAGCAGAGCGACATCATCCGTACGACCTGCCAGAATTCCTCTGAGCAAGGCAGTTTGCGGGATGTAGTCACTTCGTACACTTCGGCTGCAAAACGTGCAAACCAGCTTAGGATACATAATACAGTACAGCTTACAACATTTATATAATTCTAAAACAACATGACCAGTCAATAAATCCAAGACAGTTACACAGGGAACCTTAGGTGTTTGTGAGTGCAGAGGTCAGGCTTAAAACGATCAGTCATTATGTGCTCAAGGCTGTCCTCTGCGCTCAGAAAAGCCTAAGGGTCACTTTGAGATTATCCTGGTTGTTTTAGAATTAAATAAATATTGTAAGGCAATCGATTGTGTGTCTTATGCGATGGAGGACAGTGTACGAAATGAATTGATCCCACTATCTCGTTGGTCACACTGCCTTGTTCAAACTGATCAGGGGACCACAGTGCTTTTGATTTCTTGACTGTCCTTCAAACAAACCTAATGATTGAGCGCGAGTCTGACGAACTCGTTTGGATGCTGTGGTCCACAAACTATCTCTCAGTCTGATGCCAGGAGCACAGAGTAAACATTGCTCACGTATCCGTATTCTACTTGCATCCATTCAAAGAGTTTACCTCATTTTCGAAGAGTTGTGACTCGAATGAGAGAATTTGTGCCAAATGCATTCTGTAAATATCATAGCTCTGCATAAGACATATCAGGATTCGCTTTCGTAACATAAGGTCACTTGCGCAGCCAATGTACATTGCGGTATGTCCCTGTTGGGAACGACACGGAACTCCACATGCTGTTACACTAGAGGTCGGCAAAAAGTGGATGAAACTATGAGAAGAAATTAGGAAGAACTCACATGCCGGCTGGTGGCACGTGACTGGCCACTGTCAGACGATGCCATGGTAGCAGAAATTAACGGAACCACGTATAAAACACAGGCGGTCTTTGTTATTCCCTCTTGACTACAGAGACCCGGTTTTAGCAACATCGCAGTCACGGTGTTTTTTAAACCCAACTAAGAGCAGTTAGACAAATGAACGCCAAAGGAAAGATTTATAATCCACCCCGGAACATTTTCGATCGTGGGGCCATATCGATACCTAGTTAACAGCGTTGTGTTTCATCATGAATAGACAGTTTCGTGAGACCAACCGACTAAATGAGATTAACTCCGTCGTTAAGTTTGACCTAGACAGCGATTCAAGCACATTGCAACTAAAATGGCACTCATCAGCTTTGAATTATGTTGTCCTGTTATGACCGAGAAACCCTGCAAACATCTCGTTTGTGAGCTGAGATCTTCTGCTGACAAACTTCGGTCACATCGTCGCTGCAGACAATCAAGCTGTCTCAGTAAAACATGCAATGACGGAACCTTTTAATACAGCATTTTTGAAAGTATTTTCTTCAACGGCTATTAAATGTTGGCTTGTTTCAAAGGTTATGTGGGCCATAAAACAAAATCGTCAATGTTTGTCGTTTCCGTTGACATCCCCGTGACATCCAAAATCAACCGAAGTTGTCAGTATGTCTACGTGTCAGAAACTGTATGCAAGATCTCAACCTTGTGGAACAAACAAATGAAAGCATGATCTTGGAACAGTTTACTGGAAGGAGTCACATACATCGATTATTGGTGAATTCCCGTTCTAATCCCTGGGACAGTTAGTCCGTCTGGGTTACCATGGCAGAGATGTAAGCGGCGGGGACTTATCTATTTTTGTAGTTTGATCTGAGCCATTTATAGTGTTTCACACTTGCTTCAAGACCCACTGATGATCGATCAGTTTGCGAAGTCCAGTGCTATTTATTAAAGTAGCTGAGGATTGACCAGTCAAGGACGTCAACTGCCATCTTCTTTACTCTTCCTCCCTATAAGATATCACCGGCAATTTGGGAGCTCCTTCCCATAATCTGAGGGTGATTTTTTGGCACAGACCAAAAATTAGAAAATTCTTGATCCTAAATGATGAAAATCAAATATGGTTTGAAACAAGCCGTTCGTTTGCATGCTGTCAACCCGAGAAGAATTTGGTTACTATGGGCCGCTCACGCTACAACAGCACCAAAAGGCAGTGACCCTGAATGGTTGCAAATGACCGATTGCAGTTCCTATACAACACATTAGTAACCGCAGTTATTCTTCTAAAGAGCCTGTATTAGACTCCTATTAGAGTTCATCAGCATAGCATATCCTATGGCCCTGCCGGGGTTCGAACTCTGGACATATGAGATGCGAGGCTAGTGCGTTACCACTGCTCCACCAAGGCACGCTGAACGCAGTTGAATTATCACGTGTGACAGGCTAACGTGTTCACACTTGAACGATGTGACTGAATTTCCCGGCCGCTCGAACGACGACCTAGTAATTGTCCTGGTTGTATCGATCACCTGCCCCACCTGTGAGACCTTCCCAGTCAGGTAGCGCCAGGGACACTTAAAACTTGCTGGACAATTGTTATCAATTGTTGGTGTTTGTGGCAGTTGTGGAATTCCCGTTCACATTACTCTTGTATGAATAATCAATCAATTTATCAGCTATAAACCGTGTACCATAGGCACATTGGTTCCAGCTGCTACAGTTTCGATCACCGGAAAGTGGGAAAGTGCGGAAGCTACGCTTTGAAGTCGATTGTTTTGGTGCACGAGCGCCACTTACTGCGCGATTGGAACCTTTCTGCCAGTGTCACTAGCCATCAGCGAGTTGAGTCCCGGGGTCCCCATCCAGGAGGGTGGCATTTGTCGACCCGACTAAGTTTACTGGTTATTGCTTTCATATTGCGTTGCCAGGTCATACACTGTCCACCTCTCAGTCGCTCCCACTCAACAGAGGGCTGGGCGAAAAGAGCTCTGCGAGGCAGACGGTCTTCTGGCATGCGGAGTACATGTCCTGACCAGCGTAACCTATGAAGCGTGAGCAATTCATCTATCGCGGGAGAGTTCATTCTTCCTAAGACCATCTGGCATACCTCAGCATTACTAATCCGATGTTCCCACCAGACCTGTCCAATGCTTCGGAGACACCGATGGTCAAACACTGACATCTTTCGTACATCCTCTGCGCGTAGAGGCCACGTCTCTGATCCATAAAACAGTATGGATCACACCATCGCAGTGTAAACTCTGCCCTTGACAGACAAACTCACGTCACGTCGGCGCCATAGGTGTTGGAGTTTGGCAAAAGCTGACCTGGCCTTCCCGATTTTAGAAGTAGTCTTATCTCCAGCCAATCCGTCGGAACTTATACAACTGCCCAGGTAAACAAATTTATCTACCACGTCGATTGGCACACCTGCAAGCATGAGGTTTGGGTTTGATCCCACCCAGTCTTGTAACAGCACTTTACACTTTGCAGGTGTGGAGCGCACGCTAAACCGTAGGGCAGTTATTTAGTTTATTTAAAATGTTTTGCATTTTTGAAGGACCTGAACCAAGGAGAGCAATATCGTCCGCCTACTCAATGTCTATGAGCGAACGTCCCGGAAGCATTTCGACCCCCGAGTTTTTGGAGACAGGCAGGGAAATTTCCAGCAGCACATCAATAACAAAGTTGAAGTGGAAAGGTGAGAGAGGGCAGCCTTGTCTTACACCACTGGACATGGTGAACTCAGGCGAAAGCTTGCCGTATACTCGTATGCGCCCCTCAGGAGTCCGCATACAGTGCCCTCATAACGGATATAAACTCAGAAGCGACACTACTCACAAGGTTGTTGAAAACTCTTCGACAGCCGACGACTGGTTTCGCCCTTCTTGGAGCTCTTCAAAATAAGTCCTACACACGAGTATGAGCACACAGATGAGATAACAAGGTAAGAAAACAAAGTACATACAGTCGACTCGTGGCTGGATTATGAACGGGTTCGATAAACAGCTGCGGGCAGGTGAAATCCGAAGGACGACTACCGCATTCCTGACCCCCCACTTATCCCCTCATCTCATCAATCCATACTGCATACCTCTGAGACCCTTCCTCATCTAGCCTCAGTTCAGTGTGGCTGCGATTGAATGTGCGGAGGTCACAGTGTAATGAGCCTGATAAGACATGAAATAATGACAACGTAGGTAGATGTTTAGCTATACGTATTTGCTATCGGGGTGAGCATGAAGTGCCCATTTTCAAGAACAGCTCCAACTTTTGGAGGCAGGTCACTGTGCTTCCTGTAAGCCGCTGTCCCTCAAGAATGCCGAGTAGCAGAACGAACATACAGATTCAGATGATATACAGAACCCTGTCTCTACTCTCACGGGGGTTCTGCAGTCACGAAAATATGAGAAAAACGTTTGTTAACGCATCAAACGGTGAAGAAAAAGCGATACTGCCGAAATGCCTTGGTGATGAGTCAAATGCACTAATTGCTAGAAGGATAACTAGATGGTCTATTTTGGAGGTAGTCTTTATAAATAGTAAAAAATAATAATAATAAATCGTTCAGCTGTAACACCCTTTCGGTGCCTAGTTGCTATGCCACCCGAAGGAAGCACGACGGCTGGGATACTGCCAGGTTGCTCAAGCCTAGATAGAGGAAGTCGAGAGGCAGAAGTCGGGTTCGAACCACGGACCTTCCGGTCAGTAAATTCGCGCTCTAACCACTGAGCCATCTCGGCCCCTGGTCTTTATAAGGGGGTTCCCAGTCTGTTTTATTAGAAAAAATATTTATCCCTGTTAATAACAGGTCATTTTTCGTTTGATGCATTTTTTCGTCATTGTGAATCGGGCGCCTTTATTGCATCCTCATTGCTGTTTTCCTAATGAAACATTCATTATCTTTCAACAGGACTGGTGCAACCGTAACGTGATTCTGTTGCTCGTACTACTGATCAACGGTACTCTGGTCTACCTATTCGCTCGACTGATGCAAGATGCAACATCAACGGAAGGCGATTAAAAAAACACTTGTATTGATTTCTGTCGACTTTTTCTGACACCTCAATGGAAATGGCAATCCCCGGTGCGTTATCGTTGGTACTATGAGGACTAGTTTCCCCTCTGGGCAATGCTAGATCTGTGATTCGAATCCTGCCTTCCCCCAAATCACACTGCCTCCGAAACGTGGCAAAGTCCCACGCTGTTTTAGTGAGCTGGCCACTAGAACTACCAATTTACCGCTCTTCCACATCCGATCGAGCGCTGAGGCGGACGATCGCAATGAGTGCCTTTTTTGGTATCCACTACGGTGATGTTACGTAGATCTCTCTCTCTCCCCTCTCTCTATTTTTCCCACCTTTCGTATTATTTACAAGTTTCCTCCCTAGCGAATGTTTCTTTTCGACAAATCAGGACTGTTTGGTTACCCAATTCCCCCCGCCCCAGCCCCCAAAACCACGCTTATGACCTGTCGGACCAAATAATCCTCGCCACCAATTCCAAATTCTATAGAACGTTTCGGATTGATCAATAATTGTACACTGTATAAAAAGTAACAATCAACCACAAAAAGTACCGTGTTGTAAACCGACAAGTACAAATATTTTCTACGAAAGCTTCCCTCTCTCTCTCTCTCCGTATGTGCTGCAAAGTCCCTTCCGTCACTAGACAGTTTGTGCAGCGTACACGAACAAAGTGTAAATAGGGAACAAGGAGGGTTACCTGACGGTCACAACGGTATCAGAGGAACTGCGACCCAGCAGTGAAGCGGTTCACATTGGAACAGCGCTCAGAGAAGTGGCTCAAAGAAGAGCTCAAAGAAGAGCTTGGTAGTACAGATGTCTGGTCACACACAATCGAATGAGTTTATGCTCACGGTGGTCGGTCATTTTCATCATTCTAACTGGAACAGCAGAGATATGTCGATTAGCTGCAATAGTCTGATGAATAATGTATGGAGAAAAGAGCTTTTCTGTATCAAGTGAGTCCCTATTGGGCTTGTCCAGTTGTGGAAAAAGTACAAGGTTTTAACGAAATACACTCATTTGCAAACAAATTTGGTTTTGCAAGAGACTCACCTGGAACCCAGCTGAATCTCTCGTTTGTGACGGTTGACGGAAACTCGGGGACTGCGCCCACCTGATGAGCCCCAAGAAGGGTGAAACCGGTCGTGGGCTGTCGAACAATTTTCAGCAACCTTATGAGTAGTACATTACGAATATACATGTATTGCGATATCTGGAATATCGTAGCAACTGAAACATGAGGCGGCCTGGTGCAGCACATTCAGTTGCTTAGAAACATCACAAACGAGCGATTCAGCTGCGTTCCAGGTGAGTCTCTCGCAAAACCAAATTTGTTTGCAAATGAGTGTATTTCGCTAATTCCGTGCAATTTGGTTTCAGGTAGAACATAAGGTTGACGGAAACTCGGGGACTGCGCCTACCTGACGAGCCCCAAGAAGGGCGAAACCGGTCGTGGGCTGTCGAAGAGTTTTCAGCAAACTTACGAGTAGTGCATTACGAATGCACGAGGTTTTAACCTTAGAAAGACGGTGTGTTGGCAACAGTTCTGAGACAATGTCTTTTGTTTCACCTTCTGGAGAAACCTATGAGGATGGTTTGCCTCGATTGAAGTAAGCTACCGATGTAGACTGGGTTCATTCAACACCTTGAGATCCACGGCACACCCCCAGAATTTCCAGGGAGAGATACGTTTATCTGGAAGGTTGGCTTTTTTGTCCAGAGCTAAACAAACAGGCTATTAAGTAGGATATTACAAGCGCTAGTCTGCTAAATGTTTGTGCGATATCACAACTGATGTTCAAGTCATTTTAGGCGCACTTTTGAATTCAAAGTGACTGAACCGTTTTCTGATTCGCAGGGAACTTCAGGATGGAACTCATACAACTAAAATCATGCAATTTGAATGGTTAGAAAATTCCAACAAGAAGATCCACCTGTTAGTGCCTCTCCGGATGTTTTGGGTCAACTTTACTCCCACAGAAAATATCAAAACGACTACCTCTACTCGCGTTACGACCTTATTAGCATATAATTCTCCGTGGCAGAGTTTTGAGCACCATCGAGTATTGAGTTTAAAGCTCAAATTCACTCACGTAGGGGTTGGAAGTAGCTAGTAGCAACAATTGCCTTGGAACCGGAGATCAACCGCGTAGTTTCCGAAGCGGTTCGCATTCTCCCAGTGACTGCTGACGTGGTCCGCCAGGCTAGCGACCAGGACCCTGTGCTACAACAGGTCATCAAGTACCACCGCAATCAGTGGCCGCATACCTGCCCAAAAGACGAACTGGGACCTTACTTCAACCGGCTTGACGAACTATCACTAGCCGACGGATGCCTTTCACTTTCAGAACGCGTTGTCATTCCAAAGGAGCTACAGCCAGCCGTACGAAATTGGTTTCGTAAAGGACACCCGGGAACAAACAGGATGGAGGCCCTTGCTCGGAGTTACGTCTACTGGCTTTTGACGGACTCCCAGATTGAGCAAGTCTCCAAATCTTGCCTGCGGTGTGGTGAAGCACCCAAGTCACCGGTGAAAACTTACCTACGGTCGTGGCCGCAACCGACCGAACCCTGGTCTTGTCTTCACATCGACTATGCAGGTCCATTTGGTGGCCGTGGTCGACGCTTACAACAAATGGCCGGAAATTCTTCCAGTGAACAGCCCCACAACTGCCACTACAGTCCTGGAACTCCGACGATTGTTCAGTCGCTTTGGAACACCAGAGATCATTGTATCCGGCAATGGCAGGCAGTTTACGTCAGCAGCGTTTTGTCGGGAGTGTGGCATAACTCACGTCCTCTCGCCGCCGTTTCATCCACAGTCGAACGGCCAGGCGCAACGCTTCGTTGACACTCTGAAGCGTGCACTTCAAAAGTCCAGAGGGGATGAAGAGATTTTGAAAAGGTTCATGCTGGTATATCGAGCGACGTCAAACTCCAACTCGCTTGATGGAGTGTCACCAGCGCTGCTTCGAACATCGCATTACACTATACGACCAGAGAAAGGGCAACTGAGTCACCGCAAAACACGCATTGAGGAACGATTCAAACGTCCCCATGACACAACCGTGTGCTGTGCGTGCTTGTTGGGTCAGGCGATGATGTGTACATTGTAGACCCGAAATACACTACCTAACTACGGTGGTGTAGACCTGTACTCACAAAACTAACGAGTGTACGTTCACGTGCGTGGAAAACGTGTACTGGTTCTAGAGAAACAACCAGATGTGTTTAGCCTCAGTCAAACTGCCCAATTAGCGTGAATGTGAATTGACTGTCTACATTCTAGTTTGCACTGCAGTTTTGGATCAGACGCATGGCTTGCTTCGACATTGTTACAACAATCTTGTTAACTACGAATCCAATCATAAAACAGCCGCACGATTGGACCAGTTCCCAGAGTGATGACCTGGACCGGTTGTCTGATTAAGTCTATTCATCGGGACATCACATTTTGGAGAAATGTGGACCCACTATTGCTTGGAACTAAGATCGTAGAAAAGTGCCGTAGAATCTGCATGATTACGGGCCTCCGGTCAGTCAGCGTATAGAATAGTGCGGTGTGGGCATGCTGCTCCTCGTCATAGATCATCCATCGCCTGCACATTCTCCACCTCTTCGATGATGAGAACGATGTCGTCTGGATATTCCAGAATACAAACAGTTTATTATGTTCAAGAACTTCCGGGGCATTCCTTGGTTGGCAAGGGTGTCAAGGAGAACAGACCGGTCAACCGAATCGAATGCGCCTTGGAAATCCAGGAGTACTAGAAGTTTGGGTCGCTTATACGTATGGCGTTGTTCTAGTACCTGACTGAGTGTGAAGATTTGGCCATCGCAACCTCTACCAGGCCGGAATCCCGCTTGCTGCTCTCGAGTCAGTGTCCCACGAACCACCTTCTCCTCCTCTTCGAAGATGAGAACATGTTATGTTTGATTGAATACGGAACTGGATGTTTTGCTTCTCACTTGCGTAAACAGGCAACCGATTGGGGCACTTAGCAAGTAGGAAATAGCTTAGCTCTCCACAGTTTCATCGGCCATGTGTGTTAAAAACGTGCAGGAAGTTTGGTTCTCTTGAAATTCCCTTTAAAACTAGCATATCGGTCCCACAAGTGAATACATCTCAAAAGGACCACAAACCATCCACCCGCATCTTCATGACTAGCGAATCCCATAGCTTGTTTGTTTTTCTTCGACAGAAGTACTTTATAAAATGTTGGCACCAGCTGAACCTGTAGTGGATGCTCAGTGGCAGATGGTGAACGTTCGACATGTATTGTCGAACAAAGTATTCAATTGACTAGAGAAAAATCACTCCGATGGGGCAATCTAAACGAAGTATCTTCAAGTCCACTCAACACACAATGTCTCAAGAAGGTGCTGAGGGGCACTGCACGTTATGCATATCTCAGTCCATTCTTAGTTAATGATGATCACTAAGGACAATTGGGAAGGTAAACAGAATACTGATGGAATCGGGCGCTTCAACCGTGACTTCAATCTTCAAAAAGGGAACAAGAATGCTACGCGAAAACCATCGTGGCATCAGTTCGGTAGCCGTGGCACCCAAAGTGCCCTGTGGCATTGTTTTGAGCGCATTGGTCGACCATCGGGAGAGATGGATTCACAAGAATCAAGCTGGTTTTCGCCCTAACCGAGGATACATCTTTCGTATATTTACTTTGAGACAGGTTCCCTAACAGCGCCACTCTTTCAAACGTCTTAAGACAGTCGTTTTCCTTCATCTGAAAGCTGATTTTGACTGTTGATAGTCAGAAACTACGGTAGCGCCTGGAGGCCAGGTATCCCTGCTGACTTTTTTAAATCTCAACTCCACTGGGTGCGCACGAGTATACAGCAAGCTGTCACCCGTCTTGTAATACAAGACTGCCCTGGTGGTTGATCAGATGGCCGTTGATCCGTTTGCCAAGCTCGGTTAACAACCATATGATCAACCACCAGTAAACGCACCCCAGCTACCAATATTCTGACACACTGACAACAGGATTGTCCACTCTTATCATTCCCATTCGAATCTGTGATTGACATGCTGCTTAAGCCTTCTCTGCTTGCCTCTGAAACCTCGAGAAGTAAAGTACTCCTGAGGCATTCGCTCCCAGACGCGGGTGACATCGGTCTCCTTGGTGCAGACCCTTCAGGAATCCAATTCATTCTTATTAACCTGACCATCTTCAGCTGGAAATGGCGGACATGTTGTACAGTGGTTATAGCCGCCAGAGTTTTGTTGGCTGATGGTCTGGAGTGAAAGTGGTGGATAGCCACGCAATGAAAGCAGCAGCTGATATTATTGACGCCTGAATCCAGGAGTGATAGTGGAATTTTAATTGAGGAGATTGAGAGGAGAAGCTATGCGCTGAAAGCAACAACTTGGATGCATGCGAGCCATTGAGCGCGCGTCTGGGCCATACCTGCCAATGTCTCTAACCACTGATGTACCCCGTCTAGGGGTCTCCATCAAGAAAAACAGCGCACAAAAAGGAGGTTTGGAATAATTAACGAACCCCGCCTGATACAAAGGAGAAGAGACCAGCATCCGTACACTTTCACTTTACGCTCCAAATGAACATAAATGTTGACACCTCGGCAAGGCAGACAACTCTGAAAGATTGAACTCTAGGCACCACTCGGATCCAGGACCAACAAAACCATCGGCTGCTGACAAATATGTCGGATCTCTAACATCTGTGGCGGTGTGAAATGTGACCCGCACGACGGGGAACAGTACAAAGACCTGCCTGTTCTTCTCTAGTGGAAGCTCCTGTTGTTGGTTAAGTCGACGCACGACGAGCGGGGTCAGCGAACTAGATGTGACTGCAAATAGGCCGATACATCTGTGGTTATCGAGCCTTTCTTGCTAACCGGGATAATGTCTGAGAAGTCAACATTTAGTTCCCAACTCGTTTCTCACATACCTCGTAAAAGGGCAGAGATAGGAACTTCAGTTTGAAGGGGCTAGGCGGGAAAGAATCTGGAATATTTATTTATGCAGTTTCAGCAAAAATGCAATTCTCAATTCTGAAGAGGAGGCTGAACTTGGCGTATTGTGACATCTAGGCGTCGGGCTAGGTAAGCTGGAAATCTGTTACCAAACTTTTGCAAGTTATTTGCGAAGCTTAGCGAACCGATGAACACCCAATATACGCATTCTAGCTACCAACATTTAGACAAATTACCAACGTAAAATTTCTCAGTGGTTTGTTCGACAAAATGTTTTTTAGTCTACACTTCAATGCTTTTCGTCTGAAGTCATACGTCTCAATGTTTCTGTTGTGATGGAAGGTGCAAAGCGGGTTTGTGGACCTTGAGCGTCGGATGCAAATTTAGCTTGTAGCAATGAGTGTGTGGATATTTTCTGAACAGAGAACAAGCAGAACTGAGCTGAAATAATAACATGACCTGTATATAAAGAGGTTAGTTCAGAAGCACTGTGTCCGTCTGTAGCTAGTCATGACGTGATCTGTTCGTTTGAGCCTGGTTCGGAAACGATGGTCTAGGCGGACAGCTACAGACTGCGAGAGGGATATAGGAGTCGTACGCGGACATACCCACCAGTCGCGTCTCCTCCGGGGAGAGGGGGGTGGGCGTTCAAGTCTCCAACCAGAAATACAATGTCGGAATTTGTTAATTGCCGCGAAGGTCTTGATAATGCAGCAGTGAACAATGTGTTCGTTCCCAGGATAATTTGTTGTCGGTGATTAACCTGATAGCGTCTTACTGACGACCCTGCATCACTCACTAAGTGGTAACAACTTTGTAGCGAAATGTGGGATGGACTTTATGAAGGACTTGTAGAAATGCTGCTCTGATTCGGCTGTTAGAAAAGAACAGGTCCGTAGCGCCCATGCTGTTGAAAGGCCAAAGCACTTAAGGCTGACAGGTACGAACTTTAGGCAAACCCTAAACCAGTTGAACTATGCACTGTTTTAGAAGAATCACGTAATTCGAAAAAAATGATATTGCCTTTGCAACTGAACACATAAGACTCCCACAGTACTTTGATCGGTACAATATGGGATCGGGTAGGCGTGAAGTAGAGAGCATGGGACGGATAGACACGGT
Source organism: Opisthorchis felineus (assembly GCA_004794785.1). Lineage (NCBI taxonomy): Eukaryota > Metazoa > Platyhelminthes > Trematoda > Opisthorchiida > Opisthorchiidae > Opisthorchis > Opisthorchis felineus. The sequence goes on along the minus strand of SJOL01000633.1, from coordinate 249,499 downwards.
GTAAAACAGGGTCTGGATCACATTGATGGGATTCTCTCCACATATTGTCCATTGGCTGGGGGATTCCGAATGTCGTCTATGGATTGGACTAACTTCAGTTCGCGTGAAGCCCAGTTAGGGCTATCCGGACGTGTCACATCTGCAACAAGGTTAAGAAGAACGATACGACAAATAGCAGACTGACGGGCATAACATTTGAGAACATGCGGTGAAAGAGGAAAACATCATACTTGTTAGTTCTAGTTCGGAGTGAATCAGCTTAGCGACTCGGTAGGTAGGCAATGGCACCAAGCATTGAAATACGTTATCTTCGTCAGAGTGAGGCTCACGAGCAGTTTACTGCGACTGAGAGAGAAGGTAACTTGACACCAAAGACGGCATGTGGCTGTGAGTCACTCTTCAATAAGAGCAGAGGTCAGTGGACAATACAGCAGCGCACCCTGTTGATGTGACGGTGCTCGCTATCTGACTGGAAAAAAGTAGGCACAATCTGCGTTTAACTTCAATGGTGGAAGGGCTGGGGTCGAGAAAACAGTTGGAGACCACATCGACTGTTTATGGCTTCTAAAAGCGTCGAGGATTTCTTACCTAAGCATACTCCCCCATCACCGAGTCGGACAAGACGAATAACATGCGAGAAATCTTACAGTTATGACAGTGCATTCTGCAAGAAAGCTACTTTGATTTTGTCAATGCGTGTGTGACGTGTGCTTGACTGGAATCGATTCCTTGAAATGAAAATATACGATTGTGGCATTTTTTGTTGCTGCGTTCCTCGGGCACAACCATCACTTAGCCGGAGGGAAGTAAAAGAGCTGAAATAATGTCCAAGTCTAAACACGAGGAGCGGGAAAGTGCAAAGAGGTTGGTTCCGGTTAAGAGCTCTCTTTTTCGCATTTGTATCCCCTAGGGCCCCAAATGGAACAATCTAGAATAAATCAGGGATTGGATCATGTGTCTGATTAAAACCAAACCTCCTAAGCTGTTCCTAGGGACACTGCCTCGGTCAAACCCTTGTAACTTTTTCTATGTGAAGTTGGGTGCTCATATGTTCATGCCTTCATACGAATCTGGTTTTGCACATGCACTAGGGATTCCATCTGGATCAACTGCGGGGTTTGTGCGTTTCGTGAAGCAGGCAGCGTCGTTGTCACACCATGGAATTCCTGACAAGACCGTGGGGGAAGCCTATGAAGGCTACAAAGACATCGTAAGGATGACTGATGTGCCCATGCCCGATTACAGCCTATTCTCCCCAAAACCGACCCTAGCGGGACCAGCATCGCCAACTGCAAAAGCGGTAAGGGCGGGCGCATCGGTTGGAAAACCCACCCTCGTGGTCTACCATGGTGAGCCATCGACAATAGACCTGTGGTAGTAGGTGTGACAAAGGCACTCGCACCAGCACACAGTTTACTGTGAAACGTCCAGCATTTGGACTAGCTGTTGGAGGACTCCGACGCGCCTCAAACTTCAGCGAGTCGACGTGTGGTGACGTACCAGCAACAGGTGAGGAAGTCTAGAAAACAATTTGATTTCCTGGGTAATCTCGATGGTGGGTGGATGAGCGTGAGTGATCTGTCAGCTATCCGAGAACAATTTTCAAATTGACCTTGGGTTAAAAACATGTCAGCGGAACACAATCCGTTAGACGCAATTAAACTGGTCATCGATATTTCTACGCACTTTGTTGGAGTATAACACAAGTGGTGCCTTGCGACTGCCAGTAGAGAGATCGATGACACTAATTATGTAAGTGGGTATCACGAGGAGCGTCATTTCGCTCATTCTTTGTAGAGTGAGGATTTGGGTGCACAACTATTTCACCAAGAGATCGATTCTTTCTGACAGAAAAGCCTCTTCAGGCAGATGATACGAGCTCAAGTTAATAGATCCCACAGAAGAGCGAAATGTTCAGAACCAGTCTGAACTTATCGGTGTGCAAACAGACCAGTTGTCAGAACGGACGATTTCAGGTGACTGCTCACCAGTACTGTCACCAGAATAACTGACACAGCCTACCAACGACTTCTGCTATGCACCCGATGAAGACGTAACTTTTGAGGTTTGGTTCAGGTGCTATGAGGATTCAGACGATGCGTTCGTGTGCTTTCGCGCAAGCTCGGAACAAGTATGTAGAAACTGTATCAGTTCTCTGGTTGATTAGGTGGTAGTCTTGGTTTTAAGCGCAACCACAACACCTTCACAATGGGCAGTGAAAACTAACATTTGTTTGCTGATTCCGACCATTTATCATCAGCGTGATAATGGTTAGCACAGAAGCGGACCTGACGGTGAAAGACGGACATCAACAACCAAGACAGACTTGTGTGGGGCAAAGTGTGGCGCTGCCACCATGTACACCCATGACCAGCGAACGAAGACACAGAGGCCTTTCGTAAGCAATCAGTCGGTCAAGAAAGGTTGACATGATAATGAGAATCGACACCGACCACTTGTTTATCACTAAAGTGCCTGTGACATGAACATGATTTCCGCAAATGTCGTCACGTAGGTACTCTACAGTTGCTGTAAACTGTGAACCCAAATTTCGAAATGCATTTTTCATGAGGCCTGCTTCGGCGACCTTTGCTCTGGCAAGCTGAATACCTTCAAAACGAATGTAGGACCAATTGATAATCACGAACAGTCTACGTTATCGACTTCACACAAAATAGCCACAAATTTTTCTTTAATTCGTAAGGTGATGGAATCACCCCGCATTTTATAAAAACTTCCATGTTTTCTTCTAATGTAACTCCAAAAACGGGAGCTGTTAAGTCATGTTGTCACCATCCGAAACGGACTACCGCCCTAAGAGTACAATCCCTTGCTGCTGAGAGGGAGAACAGCCGCTGTTAGTCGATTAGACTCTCACTCGGCACTTCTCACACGCATATTCCGTGGGTCATGGTGCTACTGCTGAACTTCCAACATTTCCCTCTAGGAATTTAGTGTAAATAAATCGACAGTTAACAGAATTCTAGTCGAATAATGCTCAAACCTGTTGTTGAATTGCTCCCAAAGAACGCAAAATGCATCAGTGCCTCCCTTATGATGCTTCCAAATGTATTGCAAAAACTTGTTGCGGTCCAACTGAGCCGTAGTCACACAACAGCGGATTCTAATGAAATGACTGTTCCAGAAATTCCAGAGGAGAAAAACAGGAATACTATTGATCCTAATCAAGTTAAATGACTGTGGTATGGTCACTGTGATAAGACAAACTACCGATTAGGCTGTCATATTAAATCACCGGTCGGTTTGTTTCTACGATGGGTGCTGTGTGAAGAGTGATCGAGTAAAAGTAAACTAATGCTGATAGAGCGATCATCGAAAGCTCGCGAACTGAATGCACCGTCAGGATGAGGTGGAAAATATTTATTCAATACCTAGCTGTCATGCCACCCGAGGAAAGCACTATGGCTGAGATACTGCCAGCCTGCCCAAGCATAGACAGGAGCAGTCGAGACGCTGAGGCTGGGTTCGAACCATGGACCTTTCGATCAGTTATCTGAGTCTCAGCCACTGAGTTATCTCGAGCTTCAGGGTGAGGTGGGATACTGGATTGTTCCACTGGTTGCGGCACAATAATCGGTTGGATTCGATCCATTGAGGGAAGCAGAGTAAACTGAATTCTGGTCCTTGGTAGGAGTGCTGATGTGTGACCGGAATGCGGAATCCACTTGTATGGAAATGGTGAAGGTTCCTCAACAGCAACATGGCCGTTTTCGGGGACGTTGGGGCTGGAACTACTATCCCAACTGTTACGGTCTGCAGAATATGAACAGTATCACAAGTGCCTAGATGTACCCTACAGCGCAGACCGTTAGATTCCGACCAACAAATTAGGAGAAACAGAGAAACTGGAGACGAAACATCGGGAACATACCTTTTGGGCTCTTGGACTCATCCAAAGTTCTTCGGAGTACAGCTTGCATGCTACGTAGAACCAGTTCAAATGTATTCTGAAAGGTAAAAGGAAGTAGTGGTTGACGTAGGAAAGCAAGAAAGGAACTAAAAGTGCTTAGTAATGTGATACACCGACTGTCAAGCTGCATGGCCTGGACACTGTGGAACACACCTTGACATATTTCTAGGTAATCGATTGGCAAACTGAAAAGCCTCTAATTAGGAAGTGAAGATGCCATCAAGATATGATCAAGTATTACCGCTTCTGTAGATATAGACTTTGGACTGAAGTACTTCCCTAGAGCGTCTGATAATTAACAAAACCCGAGCTCGGAATCTGACCGACGAAGAAATAAATGGTCATCTGAGCAGATGGATGATGAGTTGGAGACAACTGACTACCTACTAAAAGTCGAATTGTTTGACTGAGTCTTAATGGTCCAAACCAAGTTTCACTCCTCTTCTTACCAGAGCAAAAGGTACCGACTCCAGCGTAGTGAATACCAACGGTACAGCAGATGTATTCACTTCAAAAACAAATCAAAACCATGTACAAGCAATACTCTAGAGGCTGAAGGGGGTTTCGGCAGCTGACTGGCTAGTGGTTCCATAGTACCGACAAATCAGAGCTCAGTTCGATGCACAGCTGACCACCAGCCCGCCCCTTCTACTGCTCCCATGCGACCGAAGCATATACATGTGAGTGAGATGTTTGGGTGGAGACCTCTGTTTAGAACATTCCAAGGTGAAATTTAGGCAAGCTATGCTTGATACAGAAAGGGTTCATTTCGGTGAAAAGTTCACAACAGCATTCCATGCGAGTCATAACCCAGTGTGTGACCCCGAAATGATGAATCGGCCTTCGGGGAGGGGGGAATACCCCCTTTTCCCAGGACTACCTCTCTTTAGGAAGTGGACGAATGGGCAGATCTGACATTAACTTCTGCGGGTTACAATCCCCCTCGATGTTCGTTAGATATGCACTGCTGATGATCCACAGCAATCCACAATAGTTAATCTACAATATTCATTCGGAAAATCGAATAAATCGCAAACCCACCGCAAACGAAGATTTCAACTGAGATTTCAGGCCACACTCTATTCTTGCCAGTGTAAGAGCTGAAAACAGATCGCCAGTTCCACGAAATTCACAGTCAAGTACCGGGATGACCAACCGCAATTGTTCGTAAGTATCACAGCCTGAAAGAAAATAAGCACGGTGATAAACAAGAGATGTATCAGAGCGATGCACCATGAAGTAAAATTTTTACACTATTCAGTTATACAAATCCCTCATTCGCATGCTAACCTAGTGTTAATGGAATATTCAAACAAGCGTCCGGGTAGACAACTACTTAGTAAGGACAAAACTGGTGGTAGGCTATCAGCATAAAAACTGACGTTTAGGAGATAAGTTTCATCCCACAATTGATCGTCGTTCAGCTGTAGCACCCTTTCGGTGCCTAGTTGGGGTATGCCATCCAAAAGAACCACGAGGTTTGAGGTACTTCCAGTTTGCCCGAGTCTAAACGGGAGGAGACGCTGAGGTTGGGTTCGAACCACGGACCTTCCGGTCAGTAAGTTTGTACCTTAACCACTGAACCATTTCGGCTAACAATTGAAATACTTCTTGGCCCCTCATGGAACTCAATGAGTGAGTGAAAACGCGTACGGAATAACATTCATCTCATTTCGGTTACGCAACCGTATGATGTTTTCGAAATTTTCGATTGAGATTTCGCCCTGTAAGTGAAACCAATCTATGCTGAGAAGCCGAGAAGCACTGCAGAGCTGTTTTACCCTTACTGGGGATCACGAGCAGTGCGCATCTGACCAAGCTCCAGGGAGTTTCGAACTCGCGACCTCTTGGCTAGTAGTGTGAACACTAAGCCGTTCAGCCACGGACGAATGATCAGCAGCGTGATTAACTCGCACGTAAACAGGGTATAGAGCTTCATTGCGGAATCGTCAGCTCCTACTGTTCGTTCTTCCGATCACACGAGTTCACACGAGTTCACAATCGGTTTTAACTGCCATGAAACGTAAATGCGACGGAGACGGTGAGGAAGGTAAAAGGGATGGAAAAGCCAAAGGCGTTTAGTAGTAAGTATTCCATAGTTTGTAAACCTTCGGCGGAATATCAGTTGCCATCAAAAAACGGATTTAGTCATCACCGGAAACCTCATGGGATACGGAATAACTTCCATCAATTAGTCGTTGATCAAACTCCTTGGTTCAATGACGCTGAAGTCGCCTGGGCGTCTGCGCAACCCTTCCAAGGCGGCTACCCAGGCGGTAACAGATACATTTCGCTAGTGGTAGAAGTCATCGGATCGAAGCAACCTCGTAGTACCTACATTTATAAACATTTTTTATCCATAGAAGAGAAGGTTAGTAAAAGTCCGTGGGGTGATCACCACCGCTAAACTGACCGGCTTAGGTTTAGGACTTCTGTATAGTGACTTGTTGGTTTTGTAGTGACACGGAACAACTGGAGCAACAGCAGATTGTCCGTCAACTTGCCTAAAGGCCGTAATAAAAACGGGAGGATGAGCTTTAGTAATTGGATGCGGAGCGCCAGATGTAAGCGGCAAAGTGCAGCAAATCACTCTTCCGGATGTCTAACAGACGTATCCACAGCTAGGACCTAAGGAAGTGGGTCAAAAGGGGAGAGGACAACGAAGAAAGATGGAAGACATCAGCATTCGCATGTCTTCGCTCATCCGCCCTACTGTGTGCAGCGAATAAGGCTATCCGCCGATCTCATCAGGCGTTGGCCCATGTGACATGCTACCTCTTTGTTATTTGTTTTCATTGTTGCATGTGGGCTGACAGTGTGCTAGGTCGCCCAAACCTAGACAGGAGCGCCATTAGAGTCCTCAACCGAAGACGTTGAGGACTGGACAACCTGACAGCAAAGCAGCGGTGGTTGACGTAAGACTTCCCGATCACGGCGTCATACCTGTTCCAACTCCCCAACCTGGGGGACAAGGAGATTGCACGACAGACCTCTTTACAGCAACCAATCTGGAATAGAGGATGCGTGGGTGGTGTGTGGGAATCCTGTAGTATACGTGAGTTCGCAAACCGTCATGGAATCGATACAGTTCGGTCTCTTAGCGAGGGCATTGAAAACGGTTGGTTGGAAATGAGCTGTGTTGTGTCAGCTCCACCTAACGCAATAAAACGAATGGAAGGCAGGGAACATGCTGTAGGGACTCCAGATTACAAATGAAGAATCTGACTACACAAAGCAACACAAGGTTTGGTGGAAACTTACCGTTTAATATTAATTCTGAATCGGATGGCCTCACTGAGTTCAAGTCTCCTCCATGTGGTTCCGAGGTGATGCATCGACTGGCATATCCTAGCATACGGTCTTTCGCATCGGGATACGCGTTTGAAGAGTAACGGATATTGGAGCTGGTGAGTATCACAGTGGGGATATGATACTTCGAATGAAGTTGTCGAATACACTCTAACGCCGATGCCTCATCGGTAATCGGGCATCCAGTGAGCAACCTGTAAAAGGAATGAGCAGAGTTAGAATTGATGAATCACAGAAAGAAAGCCTGACTGACAAGAGGGAAGACCGACAACGCGCCATTTGACGACGAGCAAACTCAATGAATCCTGCATTCAAATGACATAAAAATAAAACGATAATCAGTATCCGACAAATATTCTCGTTTGTACACGACAGGAGACTCAACTGAATCCTAGTGAATCTCTTGTTTATGGTGGTCCACTTCAACTGAATATGCACCATCTCATGTTTCAGTTGGTACGATATTCAAGATATCGTAATACACTTAACGGGGCCCATCATAAACAATAGATTCCGTTGGATTCAGTTCAGTCTCATTTCAAAACCAAATTCGTGTGCAAATGAGAGTATTTGTCGAATTCTGCCCAATGCGAGTTCAAGTAGACCATAAGGTTGAGGGAAACTCGGGGACTGCGCCTACCTGGTGAGCCCCAAGAAGGACGAAACCGATCGTGGGCTGTCGAAGAGTTTTCAGCAACTGTATGAGTAATTTCCTTTAAGAAAATATACTGCGATATCTCGAACACTGAACTAACTGAAACATGAGGCGGCCTGGTGCAGCACATTCAGTTGAAGAATATCATAAACGAGGAATTCAGTTGAGTCTCCCGTGAAAACCCAGTTGATATGCAAATGAGTGTTTGTCGAGATCCGTCCAACTTGGGTTCAAGTAGAACGTAAGGTTGACGGAAACTCGGGGACTGTGCCTACCTGGTGAGCCCCAAGAAGGACGAAACCGATCGTGGGCTGTCGAAGAGTTTTCAGCAACTGTATGAATACTACGTTACGATACTGAGTGCCATTGCACAAAGTGAGGAATGCATCACCAGTATCACATGTCGAACACTGGTGATTGATCCGCTGACATATAACTGAGTTAATTTGGCAGTTGTCAGCTACACCCCCATACACCCGTTACATCATCAGCGTCACTTCACACGAAGACAGCTAGCGACAGTGAATGCGACGAAATTAAACCGTAGAACACATGCCACAAGTCAGACAAGTTAGGTTTCTGAGCCTCGAGTGGTGTTCAATAGCACAGTGGCATGATTCAGCCTGAAAGGGTGAAGTTGTCCGAATCGCCCACTGAAGAAAATCCCCAACCCACTAGCACTGATACATCAATCTCTAGCAATCGCATGAGCGCACAGCGAGTGAAAATTTCTTCGATATACTAGTTCTTTTTCCCGCTATCCAGCCACTCGGTCAGGTGATTCAGACAAGACAGCACAGGGTTAGGTGTTTGTGTTACCAATTGTCGTTCGAAGTTTTCCAAAGGGGTTATTTTCTTGCCCGTGAGGTCATTTTGATGCTCTTGAAAAGTGATCAGTACGAAATAGAGAAGTTGGGGTAGATGAACGATGTCATAAACGAGAGATTCAACTTGGATTCAGGAGGGTCTCCCGTGAAAACCAAATCAGTATGCAGATGAGTGTATTTGTCGAAAGTCGGAACAAAGTTTGGATTCAGTCAAGACGTCATCGTTGTAAAAGGTTTGGTCAACAGTCTGTGACTTTATTGTGGGGCAACAGGTCTTCTTTTGCACAAAAGTTTCTTCAGGACAGGTAAGTAAGTTATCAAATGGGCTGAGGTTCAATTCAAACGGAGGGACAGTCAGAAAGACCTATTTCGAAAAACACAGGAAATCAGTGTTGAGTGTCTGTTCAGAGTCCCAGTATTTTCATAACTTTACAGGACAAGACGTCAAGCACATTTCCCGGCCTATCAGCCCACTGATTAACACTTATTCAACCATTTTAAGCTATCCTGTCACTAAAAAGGGGCAACAAAACTTCTGACAACCCAATGGAGTTAATTTACGGAAGCCGCCATTTTTTGGTTGACCTTCCTAACCTAAGTCTCATTCAAATCTAGTGTGCATTGATCAACCAAGTGCGATAGACACATCTGTAGCACATATGAAGAGACGGTTGCTATCCATCTAAGAGGAATAGGGAAATGACACTTAAACTGTGTTCCGGTGGAATCGAACCCCGAGCTCTCACTGAGGTGATGCTGGTAACTGATAAGNGACTATTGAAGACGGTGTTATATGTAACTAGTAGCATTTACTGTGCAGTAAGAGAACGGATCAGTTGTGTGTTACTTTTTCAAACACAGAGGAAAGAAACGCTACAAAATGTGAAAGTTATCCTCGTACAGCACTGACCTGAATTCGACTGTAGTAAATCCCGGGACTGGAATATATATATATATATATATATATATATATATATATATATATAAGCCGCAGTTCAAACGCTGAACGAATCCATCCATACGAAGTTGTTAAGGAATGATAAAACAATAGATAATCGTTCAGCTGCAATACTCTTTCGGTGCCTAGCAGCGATGTCACCCGGAGAAAACAAAAGGGCTGAGATACTGCCATGTTGACCAAGCCTAGAGAGGGGTAGTCGAGTTGCCGAGATTTGGTTCGAACCACGGACCTTCTGGTCAGTAAATTCGCGCCTTGACCACTGAACTGCCTCGACCTCAAAGTAGTTAAGAGAGGAAAATCATCCGCAGATTAACCGACAGTAGACATGGTGCGACTTTGTGTGAAAGTATCACAACTACCAATGGCAGACAACTTGTCGAAATATTCGTACTAATTTACCTGTCATTTATGTATCACACTAAAATCCTCGGGTGTGCAACATTCTCAATCGCTAAAAAAGTCGTTTCAGAAAGAATCCAGAGTAATCAAGAGGTAAACAACTGAAGGAAGTATGAACGTTCAGTCGAGGAAGAACATCGTACACAAGAGATTCAGCTGCGTCTCAGGTATATCTCTCGTTAAAACCAAACTGGTAAGCAAATGAGTGTATTTATCGAATTGCGTGACATTTGGGTTCAAGTAGAACATAAGGTTGACGGAAACTCGGGGACTGCGCCTGCCTGATGAGCCCCAATAAGGGTGAAACCGATCGTGGGCTGTCGAAGGGTTTTCAGCAACCTGATGATCAGTATGTTACGCCTGCGCAATGTATTGTGATACCTCGAATATCGTACCAACTGAAACATGAGGCGGCCTGGCGCAGCACATTCAGTTGATGGAGAACACCATGAACGAGAGCTACAGTTATGTATTAGATGGGTCACCCATCAAAACTAAATTGATATGCAAATGGGGGTATTTGTCGAAGTATGAATAGTGTTTTTCATTATATTTGCGATATTGGCCATGGAAAATACTTGAAAATGTGTTATCTGCGTCCACTTCATATCGGCGTTTCAATACGACCAATCTACTAATTGTTAAATCCATCCCGGATGGATCATATGGAGTATGTCAGTGATGCCCGTTCCCTACAAGATGAATAGATCATTTTCCCACTCCGTTTTAGTAAAAGCCTCGTCCGAAACAGAAAATTCATGTTTTTTTCTATGGCTGGAGTTGATTAGGCACCGATGACCGCTTAAGGCCACTTGTTTTTCGCAGCCTACGTCAGATTGACACAAAATTGGACTTTCATCTCAAAGTGAACCAGATCAGGCGTGTGGTTTGGAAGTGCTGTAGTAACATTTTGTAGCAAAATTTTCATTACATCCTTACTACTTAGAAGACTACTGAAAAGATGCGAAGCATTATGTGGCGGATCCCTATCAGTTGCAATTTTTGCTTTGCCTCTGACAGTGGCTGGACAGAATCCTGTAGCGACGATTTTTATGACACTGTACACATGTTTCATACCTCGCAGTTTGCGCAATTCAGCAAGGAAAATATGGCAGATGATTACTCACTATCTATGCTGAGTGCATTTCTTAGGTATATATCCCAAAATATGGGTTTCACACCAGGAAGCAGATGTGAGACATAGGGTAGTGGTCTTGAGCTTGGTGGATGAGACTGCCTTCACAAGACACTAGTTCAAAAAATTCTGGGCTCCGTCAGTCCACGAAACATTGCACTTGACTGGAGATATGACAAAACTTGCCGGATTTTCCCCCCACCAAACTCTGTCTAGGAATGCTTGTGGGAGGTTAGCGGCAGGAACTGTCCTCCACCCACATCCTCTTCACTCCAGGGCTTTGGAACATGAACTTCCCACCACTATTTCACGGCGAAGTCCCCAGGTGCTTATGCTGACAGTAGGACAGAAGGGGAACATATTCAGCTGAAACGACAAACTTTGTTCCCACTGCCTAATAACCGTCTGTCTTGATGAAAAGACCAAATCACTGCTTTTCAACCTATGGCGAATGTGTGCAACGTGGTGTGCAAGGCGCCATAACATATGAAAGTAACTTTCGCTCCGAAAAGACCAAAGTAAAGCGCTACACTTGTGTACATATTCTGGCAGCCACTTTTGAAAACAAAATCGTTCAGCTGTAACCCCCTTTCGGTACTTAGTTGCCATGCCACCAGAAAGAAGCATGAGGGCTGGGATACTGCTAGGTTGCCCAGGCATAGACAGGGGAAATCGAGAGTCAGAGGTCGGGTTCGAACCACGAACCTTCCGGTCAGTAAATTCGCGCTTTAACCACTGAGCCATTTCGCCTCGCTACCTTTGAACGTTGAAGTGACACTGATTACGAACTTTCGGATGGTCTTGTGAACAATGTGAACATAATCAAACGGCCGCGAAAACTCGGTCTGGCTCCCTAGCGCAAAATGAACCAATATCACAATGAAGTAATAAACTGGATGCGACTGTTCGCTGGTAATTTCACCGTAAACTCGCTCGGACAGATTGAACTTTATGAACTCGTCTGACAAGTAGAAATAAAGCAATGAAAAAGACTGCATTTTTTACTTTGACGGTTTTTTAATTCAGTATAGTATCAAACTTACTCTGCTTCAAACTGATTGGGCAGAATGACATCAGCCAGAGGGAGTATTTTTTCCTTGTATACTGGAACAAGGTCTGGAGAAACGTACTGGAGCAAGGAGATTGAACAGAAGAATGTGGGCTATTCAGGTTGTTTGATAAAACGTTGATAAATATGAGAACGAGTATAATCAACCACGCTTTGCCCTCCAAGAAAAGAGCGAATTTACCTAGTCTTGACGTTGTTTATTTGTGAGAGGGGCGAACTTCTCTCATCTAGGGCGATTGCCCTTCAGATGTGACATTTAGACATCTCCTTCAGACGGTTTCACCATAAGTGGACAATTGAACTAACTTCGACATGGTCGGGGAGAAATCGCTCGAAGATATTCTGACCTTATTTAAGGACAGATGCAAGACTGCGAAAGGCAGTGAAATATTGGGTCCATTGGGACAAAAATGAGGTGGAGTTTCAGAAGGGCTTGGTAAACAATCGGTAGTTTTTAATCGGAGATGGAATTGACCAGAATGATGCAGTCGGTAGCTTCAAAATATTGGTAACTCGTGTGAATTCATTGGTTGTAGATCAGATGGCTCTTGATCTGTCCGCCCAGCTTGGCAATAAACTTGCGAACATTTCGTCGCCAATCGAAGACATCAAGAGCGCACGGTTGGGTGGGTAATTTTTCCTTACCTCTCCGCATTTATATAGCCTATAGAGAGCACCTGAAATATGATCGGACAACTGGAACACAGCTTTCTCGCAATTTAATTGATCCGTTTGCGATTTATGTGTGTTCAGTTGGAACGGGATGGCTCAGTGGTCAGAGCGCGAATTTACTGACCGGAAGGTCCGTGGTTCGAACCCGACGTCTGCATCTCGACTTCCCCTGTATAGGCTTGGGCAACCTGGCAGTATCCCGGGCATCGTGCTCCCTTCAGGTGGCATGGCAGCTAGGCACCGAAAGGTTGTACACGCTGAACGATTATTATTTACTAGTTCATTTGTGTTCAGTTGTAGAAAGCATGTCTTGTGTACAACTGGTTCTTTAAATAACACCATTCCACTGGGTTCGATCGTTGCTTTGATATAAGTCAAGCTGTGTTGTGGCCTGCTTCTCTTGGATTTTATTTACGACTTGTTCCTCTGTCTTCTTTATTGCGGAAGATAACTGCGTTCAGCCATTTAATCAGATGCCCTCCTTTGTTCTGCTCTGATTTTTTTGGTCGGATATATAATCCCGACAAATTGCCTTGGCCGCTAAATTCGAGCTCCTCTACTACTTTTCCAATTTTCGTCCCCAAATCACTGAACAGTTCTTAGCTTTCTAGACACAGATTCCTCCTGCCCGTATTGGCTGAAAGACTGGGCCAATTAGAGGAGTTTTATTGATGATGTCTTCCATAAATTCAAGTTCTTTCGTTGTTCGTGCTTGCGCTAGTATGTGACCCCATCGTTCCGGCCGTACTCGTGTCGCTTCTTACCGTAGTGCACGAAAAACGAACCGAAAGTGATCACTTCTTTTAGTAACGACTTTGTATCAGTAGTCTGATAGAAGCCTTCCCTCTCGTTTGCCCCAGACGTGTGACATTGACCTTGATCATTTGATCCAATTTCCCTCTTGGTTTTGACAGTGCCGTTTGCAAGACCTTCTCCAACGCTAGTAGAGGGAATACCACCCCCAACGGCGCGCTGACGAAGTCTGCTGGTGTGGTAAGAAAAATATTTACGAGCCAATTTTTGAGCTCGGCAAACAGATCAACAGCCACCTGATCGAGAACTAACTGACCGATTACGTGTCTGTAGAAAGCTTTTTGAATAAGATGAAATATCTGCGTAAGAATTGTTCGAAAGAAGGTTCGCTCAAGTGCACGAAACAATGCGTTCCATATAACTTCATCAAGACGGTGAGAAGGTGCTCTTCTCTGAGTTTCATCAGCTGCAAACACTTCAGATCCATCACTGGTCCTAGCTTGATTCTTCTACTGCTTAAGAAGATAGGGGGTCGATTAGAGTTCGTCCCAAAATGAACGAGTGGATTGAGTTTAGTTTTTGCGCACATACCTCTGGCTGCGGAATAGCGGCGGTTTAGGTGAAACACCCTTTCAGTGTCTAGCTGCCATGTCACCGGGAGGAAGCTGAGATATAACCAGGTTGCCAAAGCCTGGACAGGAGTAGTCGAGGTGCCGGGGTTGGGTTCGAACCACGAACTTTCCGATTAGTAAGCTGGCGCCACTGAGCCATCTGCACTACTGTGTGAAGCGTGGCAACGTTCAAGAAGCCGATGGGATCCGTTCTACCAATGTATATTCCATTGCGCATAAAAATGAACTGTATAGATCCCTCAAACCTAGTCTGAACCACAATGGCTCGCAGACCAGCTGGAAATGGTCAGTTTAGGAAAAATTTGTCTCTATTGAAGTCATTTGTGACATGGACAGCATTAAACATCAGAAAACAGAACAACACAAGAAAAGGTCTTTCGTTCCTCGACTTTCATCTGTTGATCGCAAAAGTGGTGAAAAAATGGACCGCATTTGGTTTTTGGAGGAATGCAAGTAGAGGTCGGATAAGTTCCCGCCGAAGTTTACCAAACTGCTCTACAGAGAGACCCTGTAATGAAGCACAGCTAATTACATTAGACTGACAAACCCCCACATTGAGGCCCCATGGGTGCGGTTAGACAAATTCGTTGAGATACAACAGCAGTTTGCTGTCATACTCACTGACTGGAACCACCGCAGATGTCCTGCTTAGAGCAATTTTTGCGAACAGATAACCGTCAAACCATAAAACGATACCGTTGCACAAGGGGGCGAGATGGCTGTAGTTAGAGCACGAATCTACTGACCGGAAGGTCCGTGGCTCGAACCCGACCTCTGCCTCTCGACTTCCACTGACTAGGCTTGGGCAACCTGGCAGTATATCAGCTCGCGAGCTTCCTTCTGGTGGCATGGCAGCTAGGCACCGAAAGGGTGCAACAGATGAACGATTGTTTTATTTTACCGTTGCACAATCCAAGTTCACTCATCTCCTCTCAGACGTGATTTCGATACCTAAATTCATGGTCCCTTGGAGTGTACATGCCATAATAACGTTGAGGACAAAATTAAACAAAAAAGGAGGGCTCAACTCCGATGAACTTCATTGGTTGTGAGGATGCTTTTGGAGCCTAACATGACCGGAAGCACGGGAATGAAGGTCAAGAAGAATGTTTCTAAGCTGGACCAAGGAAGAGTCAGTGTATCCAAATAGTTGAAAGCACCCTTAAAGTCGAGGGAAATTGCGACTTTTTGTCGGCGGTGTACTGCTGCAGCACTTCACGTAATATAAAGATATGATCTATGCACCCCTACTAGGCCAAAATCCTGCTTGATGTTCTCAGGCTTGTGTCCCATGCGTCGGAGACAGTAAAAAAATCATTCAGCTGTAGCACCCTTTCGGTGCCTAACTACCATGCCATCAGAAAGAAGCACGAGGGCTGGGATACTGCCAGGTTGCCCAAACCTAGACAGGGGAAGTCGAGAGTCAGAGGTCGGGTTCGGACCACGGACCTTCCGGTCAGTACATTCGCGCTCCAACCACTGAGCTATTTCGCCGTTGTCAAGTATGGCCGTGCTTATCCCATCCCTTCGAGGAGGCCACTTGTAGTGCATTACCTTCAGTGTGTTTCCTAACTTTTGGCTCACAAAGCTTTTCTACTGCTTTGTGTCCCTTGGGTTTGCAGCGGAAATTTATTAAGAATCCGAACTCAGCAGAGTGTCACCATCATCATCGACAGAATAGCATCAGTGGTCAACACTCATTGAGGCAATCAGGATAGTGCGTGACAACAAGAACGCCACTGACATTGATTCAATCAATCAATTCAATTTGTCAGCTACAAACCGTGTACCATAGGCACATTGGTTCCAGCTGCCAGTTTCGATCACCGGGAAAAGGGTATGTGGAACGTACAACCAGCTTTGGAGGCGAAGGCATGTGCAGTTTGTTCAGAGATTGGATAGTTACGCATTGAAGGCGATAGCTTTGATGCAGGATCGCCACTGACTGCGCGATTGGGCCATTTCTGCCAAAGTCATTAACCAATGGTGATTTGAGCCCCATGGGTACCCATCCAGGAAGGCGGCAGTTGCCCACCCGACTAGGTTCACTGGTTAGTGTTTTCGTACTTCGTTGCCAGGTCACACACTGTCCACCTCTCGGTCGCTTCCACTCAGCACAGGGCTGGGCGAAGAGAGCTCTGC